>CM076574.1:1078622773-1078820015 GCA_034641835.2 Pinus albicaulis
TGGGCTAAATGCTTGGAACCTTAATTCGCCCAATGACGCCTTAAATTTGAAAAATCAAACTATACAATTTGGCGCATAAATATTTTTTTAAATAAAAAAATATGTCGAGTGGTTAACTAACTGCCTACTATTAGTGCATTGTGGTCACATTGGCGGCCTTGTATGGCAGCTAAAAAGGTCGAAGATCCAGTGGTGATCTCAGCAAACTATTAGAGCAGGTCACATGGGCAGTTTGCTCGGCGGTTTGTGCGGACGGCTCCGTCGCGCCCCCGTTCTTCGGTTGTGGTTATATGAAACAATGTTTTGGGGGGTCCGGGGCTAAGCCTTGGCCCCTTCCCACCATACCTCCACCAACCATAATTCAAATATGTATTGCATCATATGATATAATAAATAACATGTGTGGTATGATAGTATTTATCGGTGTTTTTATGAAGGAGGTCGCGGGTTCGACCCCTGCCCACTTCGTTAGGACCTCGACCATAATTTTGATGCCCTCGGGATGCCATGTGGTGACTCCTGGCTAGGCCAAGTGGCAACCTGTGGTTGGCCGCCCTTAACCCAATCAAAATTCACCAACTCGACCCAATACCATAAATCCAAGTGTAAAAACATAATTCGCCAGAGAAAATACCCTTTGACCAGTCAACCTACCATCTGGGCATGCCCAGTTTACAGTACAAACTACTAACTAGGTTGTCCTGCATTTTTTTTAAATATACTTGTTCGAAAAAACAGAAAAAACACATTTCTGGGAGTATTTGGTGTCGATTTTTCTGTGAAATGAGTTGCGCTAGATTCAGAACGACGAGATCTATGCAGTCGTTCAAGTTCCACACCATTTCGACAACTTTCATTTTTTAGCATAATTTTGAGCACCTGATCACTCCTCCCCACTGGAAGATTTTGGAACCTAAAAGATCAATTTTAGTTGTTCAAAAAATGAGGGCACAGTTCCCTCACCTTTCCAATCTTGATCCATTTGGCCTTGCTTGGATTTATGCCTTTGAGCCCCACACGAAGGTAATCCACATTCCCTCGTTTTGAAGACCTTGTCCTTTTGTCAAGAATTGTGTCTTGTTGTAGTTCATCAAGGTATTCAAGAGAAAAATCCTCAATGGAAGGAATCTGAGCATGTTCTCTTTGATCTTAAATCAAAGGCGGCACATACAACCATAAGTTCTCAACATCAACAAGAACATGAATTTTCATATATGAAGGAAAATTCAACCTGAAGGCATTTTCACCAATCTTTTCTAAAATTTTGAATGGACCATATCGAATTGGTTTCAGTTTTTTACCTTCTCCTTGAAGATTTTCTTTGCTAATTTTAAGCCAAACTTCAGCACTGAATTTGAATTTGTGTTCTACACGATGCTTATCATGCCTTCTCTTTTACTTGACTTGGCTCTTTTCCAGATGTTCTTGGATTGTGATATGCATCAATTGGATTAGTTCAATGAACCTCTTAGATTTTTCTATGTCAATATGACCATAAATAGCAATATCCTTTCCAAAAATGAAATCCAAAGGATATTTAGGCAATTATCCCAAACATGCCTCAAATGGCGATGTTTAAGTTGAAGAGTGCTTTCCCCGGTTGTAAGCATGTTGAATGTAGTGCAAGTTTTCCTCCCAAAAATTAGGATGCTTTTTGCAATAACCACGAAGAAGATGTATCACTGTCCTGTTCACCACCTTTGTTCGACCATCTGTTTGCGGATGAAATGTTGTCCTATTTTTCAATTTGGTGTCCATGAATCCCCACAAGCTTGACCAAAATTTCCCAACAAAGTGAGAATCTCAATCACTAACAATGGATGTAGGCAATCCAAAATGCACCCATACATTCTGAAAGAATAAATAAGAAGTTTTTTCAACTGTAATTTTATTTTTACATGGCATCAAAATACACATTTTTATAAACCTATCCAGGACTACAAAAAGATAATCATGATTCCTCTTTGGCATAGGAATACCTCCAACGAAGTCCATAGAAACACTCTCCCATGGACCAGAAGGTAATGGAAGTGGAGTGTAAAATCCTAACTTTATATTGCTAGGCTTACCAACAACACATAATGTGCAACCTCTAATAAAACGTGACACACTTTCAAGCATACGAGGCCAATAACAATACCTTTGTAGATGTGCCACTGTCTTAATTACACCGAAATTACTAGCAATAAGAGAAGTATGTGCCTCTCTTATAATATTGAATCTTTCTCCCTGTGGAATACAAAGCTTATGAATATGGTACAACAAGTTATCATGCATGTGATAATATAATTCCTATACTTGGTTCCCTTGCCTTAAATTTGCATATACATCTTGAAAATCACTATCTAAAGCATGTTTTTGAACATAGCTCTCATTAAAAATAGAATTATGCTTAAGAATAGTAGCAACACTAACAATAGGCCTAGAAAGAATGTCAACGACTTTATTGTAGATAACTTTCTTATACCTTATCACCAAGTGGAACTATTGAAGAAAACCCATCCATATGAAGTGCCTTGATTTCTGCAACTTTTTTTGTGATTGCAAGTATTGCAACGGTTGATGATCAGTGTGAATAATTTTTTCCTTACCCTTCAAGTGGTGTTTACACTTTTTTCACACTTTTCACCAATGCATACAACTCCTTTTCATATGCATGATGATTAATCACCGCACCATTACAATTTTCCGAATGAAAACATATAGGCTTACCATGTTGCATGAGGACTGCACCCATGGCGTAATCACTAGCATCAGCCTGAATCTCAAATGATTGTCTCAAGTATGGAAGTGCAAGTACTGGAGCTGAACTGATGTTTTATTTCAATGCATCAAATGCCTTTTTTTGTTTACCTCCCCACTGGAATAACTGCTTCACACTTGTCAATGCATGCAGTGGAGCTATGATAGAAGAGAATTTAGCAATAAACATCCTCCAATATTTGGATTCCCCTAAAAATCTTCTTTCCTTTGTAGCTATTTTGGGATTTGGCCAATTCAAAATGACATCAACCTTGGACGGATCTATTTTCAATTCACCTCCTCCAACAATGTGTTATGAAACCATCTCCCAAAATAGAAGAAAAGAGAGATCAATGCCTTAGAAATCAGCCACTTCGAGGGGGAACACTCCTTTACATTACATAAATGAACAATTCTTGGATGATACAAATTAAAAAACCTCCTTTCTATATATAGGATTCCATGGGGTCACAATATAATCCTAGCTGATCTAACAATAATAATGTGAGGGCACAACAATAACAATAGTGGTTAATATGGGGTACAATAATAATAATATGGGGGCTACATGGGTACAAAAATAACAATAAGGGGGCTACACTAACAACAACAAGGGACTACACTAGTAATATAGGGACCTAACATGCCCTCTCCTTCAAAAAAGTGTCGTCCTCAATGCTTGAGTAGCTCTGGATGCTTCTGTATAAAATTATCATCCTCCCATGTGGAATCTTTAGTGGGTAAGTTCTTCCACTTGATGAGATACTTTGAAATTGATCGATTTCGTAGCTGTATTTTTCTTGTTTCCATGACTGCTTCAGGTTCCAATATGATTTTTCCTTCCTCGTCAACTTCTGGAAATATTGTTTGAACTGGAATTTTTTCACCTATAACCTTCTTTAAGCATGAAACATGGAAAAATGGGTGCACTCAAGAAGAAGCAGGAAGATCCAATTTGTATGCCATAATACCAATATTTTTCAACACCTTGTAAGGAACATAGTACTTTGGTGATAATTTATTATCCTTCTCAGCTTTCTTGAGGGACATTTGTTTGTATGGTTGTAGCCATAAAAATACCTAGTCTCCTATACCAAAACTTCTCTTGCTGCAATGTTGATCTGCCTGTTGTTTCATTTGACTTTGTGCCAAATTTAGGTTATCCTTTAAGATTTGGAGAAATTTTTGTTAATGGTCGATGTGATCTTCCATTGCTTGAACCTTAGAATTTTCTCTTAAAGATGATGTGATGGACGGTGGATGATATCCATAAAGTGTCATAAATGGGGTCATTTTTGCTGTAGTATGGAAGGACGTGTTATACCACCATGCAGCCAGAGGTAACCACTTGACCCATTGGGTTTGTTTATCAGATACAAAACAAAGAATATATCCTTCCAAACATTTGTTCACTATCTCAGTTTTCTCATCGGATTGAGGATGATAAGATGAGCTATGAGCTAGTTGAGTACCCAAAAAATAAAATGATTTCATCCAAATATTTCCAGTAAAAATGGGATCTTTATCTATTACAATAATACTTGGGTTTCCATGTAGCTTTTGAATTGTTTCCATAAATGCAGTAGCAATTGTACTTTATTTAAATGGAAGAGATAATGCACAAAAGTGTGCATACTTGGTAAGTCTATCAACTACCACCATGATGAAACTATTTCCTTCAGAGTTAGGTAAACCTATGATAAAATCCATTGAAACCTCCTCCCAACGTTGAATTGGAATGGATAAAGGTTGTAGAAGGTCCGGGGTCTTAATTGTCTCAACTTTATTTTGTTGGCAAACCAAACATTCTGCCACAAACTTTTGAATATCATATTTAAGGCCATCCCAAAAAAATTCTTTCTTCACCCTGTGGTAAGTTTTTAAATATAGTGAGTGTCCTCCTAAGGGAGAGGTGTGAAATTCCAAAAGAATAGTTTGTTTTAGTTGGGAATTCTTACAAAGATATAAGCGATCTTTGTACCATAAGGAATCATTTTTCCAACTAGATGTATCAGATGTACTAGGATCTTGCTACAACTTTTTAATGAGTGTTCACACTTCTTCGTCATTCTTCCATTCATCCCTTGCTTCGGTTATCCAATCTGCTTGGATAATAGAAATGGCATAAAGCAATGCTTCCAACTCTTCTTCCTTTATTGAGAGTGCAGCTGCAACAACATTTAGCTTCCCTTTTTTGTAGATGATTTCAAAGTCATAACCCAACATCTTTGTGAACCATTTTTTTTTCTCTTCTTAAGACAGTCTTTGTTCCAAAAAGTATTTAAGACTATCATGATCAGTTTTTACCTTGAAGTGTCTTCCCATTAGGTAAGGTCGCCATTTCTTTAGTGCATGTAGTATTGCCAAAATTTTCTTCTCATAGATAACTTTCTGTAAATACTTTCCTTTTATTGGACGACTTTCAAAAGTAATGGGTCTTCCTTCTTGTATTAAAAAAACACCAATTCCATTTCCTGAGGCATCACATTCCAAAATAAAGGTTTTTGAAAAGTCTGGCATAGCTAAGACCGGTGCTGGGAACATTGCCTATTTAAGATGTTCAAAGGCCTTAGTTTCTTCAGGAGTCCATCAAAATGTATATTTCTTCAATAATGTTGTTAGAGGTGCTGCTATTCTCCCATAATTCTTAAAAAACTTACAATAATGCCCTGTTAACCCGACAAATCCTCGCAACTGCTTTATGGTTGTGGGGACTTTCCATTCCTTAATGGCATTAATTTTGTTAGAATTTGCCTTGACACCCTCCTGAGATACAATATGACCCATATATTCCACCTCTTGTACTCCAAAGAAACATTTGGAGTTTTTTGCATATAATTGTTTCTCCTTCAATAGTTTGAGTACCCTGTCAACATGTTGAACATGATCCTTCCAAGACCTGTTGTAGATTAGTATATCATCAAAAATTACTAACACAAATTTTCTAAGGAAGGGTTTGAAAATGGAATTCATAAACCCTTGAAATGTAGAAGGTGCGTTGGTAAGTCCAAAAGTCATGACCAAAAATTCATAATGACCCTCATGAGTTCGAAATTCTATTTTCGGAATATCTTCAGTCTTCATTCTAATTTTATGATATCCTAAACGAAGATCCAACTTGGTAAAATAAATTGCTCCATGTAATTCATCCAATAATTCATCAATCACGGGAATGGGAAATTTATCTTTAATAATGAGCTTATTGAGCTCCCTATAATTTAGACACATGCACCATGATCCATCCTTCTTTTGCACCAATATTACTGGAGTAGAGAAAGAAATTTGACTAGGTTGAATTATACCAGCCTCCAACATTTCTGCAATCAATTTCGCTCTTTTGGACATAAGGATATCTGTAAGGCCCGATGTTTGGAGGAACACTTCCTGGAATCAAATGAATAGCATGATCATGATCACGAATAGGTGGGAGTCTTTTGGGAGTTTCAAACACCTTGGAATGGTTGTCCAAGACTTTTTGGAGATCTTGAGAAATAACTGATGTTGTTGTTGGAACTTCTAGTGAGCATAATTGTGCAATTACGCCGCATTTTTATTTATTCAAAATATTTTTCATGAAATTAGAGCTTATTATCTTTCTTGGCTTCCCTGCGATACCCTGTAATTCAACTTCCTTTCCTTCCAAAAACAATTTCAAGAAAAGTTGTTGAAAATTAAAAGCTACTATACCCAAATATTGCAACCATTTTACTCCTAGTACAACATCAACACCTCCCATTGGAATGGAAAGAATTGGACTATTCAATACATATTCCCCCATGGTTAGCTTGATATTATGGAATTTTCTAGAGAAATTTATAGTTCCTCCATTTGCGACCATCACTTGACACTCTAGTGATGTGCATAGGAAGCAATTCAATTCCTTGGCTACCTTACAATGAATAAAATTATGGGTACTACCCGAATCAATCAACACTATTACCTTTTTCTTGTTGATATGTCCTTCTATCTTGAGAATTTGAGGAGTGGTAATTCCCTCCAATGCATTAGAGGATATGGTTGGACTCATTTCTTCTTTCTTTAGGGTTGGTTCCTGGTGTATATCCTCTTCTTTTGAATTTTCTTGTTCATTTTCTTCCTCCTCTTCACAATCTCAACACACTTATGACCTTTAGTGTATTTTCTATCACAACTATAGCAAAGCCCTTTTTCTCTTTTTTCTTCCAATTGTTGTGGTGTAAACATTGTAGGTTGTGGAAGTCTAGGAGTAGCAACCCTTCCATCTTTATAGATGTGAGTGGTAGGCTTCCTTGTCGCCATAATATTACGTTTAAATTTTCTTGCCAACCTGAATGGCTTCTCCAATGAATCAGGTTCCCAAAGGTGAACCTAATGTTTGATGTTATCCTTTAAAGTCCCTATGAAGACGTCAGTCCTATGTTCCTCTGGTATATCAGTTACCCTTATATTCAATTTTTGGAAGTCCTCAATGTGCTTCACCACTGAATGCTTTTTTTGAGATTTATCAATTGGCTAAAGAAGTTGTTGCTCTTTTTATCCTCATAATGTGCTATCATTTCCTCCATAAAAGTTGACCAAGTGACAATTTTTTTACAAGATCAAATCCATTGATACCATACAAATGTATTTTGTTGTAAATGTAAAGTTTCAATGCGTACCTTTTGTGTGTTTTTCACGTTATGTAGATCAAAATATTGCTCCATTTGTAGTATCCATGTTACGGGATCCTTGCCATCAAACTTTATCATATCGATCTTTGGATTATGGTGGGTCTTCAATCCAACATTAGAGTTTATGAAATCATGATTAACAATTTTTTTTGTCATCATGAGTTTCCTCTACTACCTTTTCGTCATTAGGAATCATTTCTTGTATCAACTTTGTGAAACCTTCCTTCAAACCTTCCATGTCTGCTTTTAGATCATTCTTCATGTCTTCCATGTTGTCTTTCATTTTTTCTTCCATGTCATATGTATTAGCTTCCATGCCATTCTTCAAACCATCCATCTTATTTTCCACACCTTTCTTCAAACCATCCATCTTAGCTTCCGCGCCTTTCTTCAAAACTTCCTTTTCATTTTTTGTTACTCTTTGAGAGAGCGAAATTTGATGCACTTTTTCTTGCAATTTTGATATATCATGTTGCACTTCTTCATCTTCATCAGTCATAGTAGAGCCTTCTTAGGGATTAATGGGTGTTGAATTCATTTTAGCGAGAATTTTAGAACCCAATACTAATATCTATGCTTCAATATGCCCTTGGAATCACTTCAAATTGATTTTTCAAACAAGACTCGTGCAATTTAAAAAAAATACACAAATTTTTCTTGCTTTTGAGGATTTCGATATTGAAACTGATGTATCTTTGTAATTTCTGACCCCCGAGATTTTAACTTCAGCAATTTAGTATCCCTCTAAATCTTCTTTCCAATTCCACAGGTCTGGCTTGATTTGGATTCTTCAAGGCAAAGTTATGCCCAATCTCCCATAATGACCTAATTATGGACTAATTCAGTAGAGATAAATTTTACGACATGCCACGTGTAACTGTTTCCTCCTTCAGTTCAGAAATTGATACACCAAAAAATATGTTCTGTGCAATTTCTGTTACTTTTTTTATAATTCCAATCCGATGCTCAGAGAGAGTGTTATGATGATTTTACCAAGGTCACCTGTTTGAGATGAAATTCAGGAGCCTGCAAAATCATAACTTCCATAGATCATATCTCCAATACTATTGCGAACCAATATCAGAAATTTTTATATGAATTTCCTTAGGATTTCTTCGCAATTCGGTTTTTTTTTAGCATCCGAACCTTCGTAGAAAAAAAATTATAGCAAAATTTCCACGATGACATGTTTGAAGTAGTGAAACCCTAGAATCCAAAGCTCCAATACCAAATGATATGAAACCAACTCCCAAAATAGAAGAAAAGAGAGATAAATGCCTTAGAAATCATCCGCTTTAAGGGGGAAAACTCCTTTACATTACATAAATGAAAAATTCTTGGATGATACAAATGACAAAACCTGCTTTCTATATATAGGAGTCCATGGGGTCACAATATAATCCTAGCCGACCTAACAATAATAATGTGAGGGCACAACAATAAAAATAGTGGATTTTATGGGGCACAATAATAACAATATGGAGGCTACAAGGTTGCAACAATAACAATAAGGAAGCTGTTCTAACAAAAACAAGGGACACTACTAGTAATATAGGACCTAACACAATGTGACCCAAATACACTAAAGAAGTTTTTCCAAACTCACATTTTGACATCTTTAAAAACAATTGTTCTTTCTTCAATACATCAAGTACTTTTTTGACATGCATGCCATATTATTCACGAGATTTACTAAAAATAAATATGTCATCTAGGTATACTATCACAAACTTATCTAGAAATGGAATCAATACATCATTCATCACACGCATAAAGGTAGCTGGAGCATTGCAAAGACCTAAAGGCGTAACAAGACATTCAAACAAACATTGCTTTGTTTTGAATGTTGTCTTCCATGTCACCTTCAACAATTCTAATTTGATGATATCCAATCCTCAAGTCCAAATTAGTAAAATATTTTACATCTTTCAATTGATCAAGTAAATCATCAATTCTAGGAAGTGGGTAATGGTTCTTTACTATAATTTTGTTCAATGTACGAAAGTCCACACACATGCACCATGTTCCATCTTTATTTGCACCAAAAAAATAGGTTACCCACATGGAAAAGTACTTGGTGTAATGATCCCTTTGTCCAACAACTCTTGAATTTGCTTTTTAATTTCTGTAATTTCCATCATTAACATCTTGTACATTCCAATGTTAGGAAGAGGAAAATATTACTGCAATTGTATTTCATGTTGGATTCCCCTCTTGGGAGGAGATCCTTTTGGCTCTTGAAACATATCATCATATTGGTTAACAAACTCAACCAAATCATATTTTAATCTTGAATCAAAACCTTGAAAAGCTTCATTTTTAACATCATTCTCTTGCTTGACCATTAGAAGCACAAAATTCTTGCTAGAGTTAATGAGTCTCTTCATTTGTCTGACATTTACAAGTGAAAGATTTAGTTTCTATCGATGTGGTATAACAATGTACTCTATGCCATATTTGAACAAGTGATACTTGTTTTCATGGCGATGGGAAATATCTTTTCTATTATACAAATATGGGCTTCCCAAAGAAATTCCATAAATATCAAGTGGTACAACATCAAGTTTAACTTCATTAAGAAATTTTGCTTTAATTGCAAATTTAAAGATGAATTTCCTTGTAACTTTTAAGTTTGAATTATTTCATATCCAACCTAAAGGATATGGTCTTGGATGAGGAATGGTCTCTAAGTTTAGTTTCTTGACTAAGTCTTTGGAAATCAAATTTTCTTGTGAACCACTATAAAAAGGTGTATCAATTTTGGTGTGCTTTGAAATAAGCCAAATATGGAAAAGTTCAATTCTAGTTTTCTCATATTGAGTATCATTAGGACAAATTGAAGAGCTATTGCTTGCGATGTCCTTACCTTTCATTCCCATTTATTTGATATTTGTTTCATCTCCCGAATCAGAGCCTAAGTCATGTTGTGTAGTTGTAGCTATTTTTCACTTCGCTTTGTTGTTAAACCTCTTTGATTTCATCTTAGGATGAAGCTTCCAACAATGAGCTTCATCATGACCCTCTTTGGAACAATTTTTGCATGTTATTTTTTCTCCTTCCTTTTTGACAGATGCAGTTCTTTCCCTTCCCCTTGAACTTTTTCTTACCCTTGTCTCCATTGGTGAATGGATTCTTGCTACCCTCTTGTGGAATGTTTTTCCCTCTTTCTTCAAGATGAGTTTCCTGGACACAAACTTCATCTAAAATTGTAGGATTAAACATAAGGATAGTATGTCGTAAATAACTGTGTAAAACCCCAATATATTTCAACAAATTTTCTTGTGAATTCGAATCTACACCTAATATCACATCTTCTCCTAAATTCTCGAGTGTGGCTTTGCACACTTTGACCCTTTAGTTGTCTAAAATTCTTCCAATCCATAATAGCCTTTTTCATATAAGCTAATGGATAAAATTTTCTTCTAAGTGCATCAATAAAATATATCCAAGAGGTGGATACCTTACCATACTTTTTCATATCCTCTTGTGTTTTGGCTTCCCACCAAATCAAAGCAACACTTTCTAACCTCAATGAAACCAACTGAACATTTGTTTCATCATATTTTATGTTTTGGATCCTGCAATAAAATTCAAGTTGATGAACCAAATTGTCAAGTATTTCAACATTCACTTCACCATTATACATAGGCAACTTGAATTTTATATCAAGTTTTAATAAGGGAGTTTTACCATCTACCCTTGGGGTATGTGGAGGTGTTTGAGTAACAGCAGTTGTGGAAGAGGAAGAAGATAAGGGTGAGGATGGAGGTGAAGATGATGGTGGAGAATAAGGTGGTTTGTCACCATTTCCCTTTGAAGGCTTGTCATCATATACTCCTTTTCCTCCAGAATAACCCTCTTCTTTTGAAGGCTTGGAACTTTCACCCTCCAATATTGAAGTCCTCTCTTCATAGAGAACCTTGACCATTTCAGTCATTTCAAATAAAGTTTTTCTAGAAGTATTTTCATTATTGGACATGTTATCAATTCCTCCTTCATGAGACATGCTTGCTGAAGCTTCAACTACAATTTGAGGAAGGATTTGCGGTGGAGCTTGAGGCAAATTAGCTCTCCCTATCCTTGACCTAACTTGAGGACTTACAACCACAAGCTTTCCTTCTCCACTCTTGAGCTTCAACCTTGTAAGCATCACATACACTTACGAACAATTAAATCCTCACAACAACAAAGAAAATCTAAGATTTAACACCAAACTTGATCTGTATGTGATCTTAATCAAATTGTGCTTTAGGGTTTACGAATTACAAGTGTTTAAAATGAGTTTTTGAGAGATTTTATGTTAAATTTTAAATACATAAGCATGTAAATAAACTCTGAAAAATACAGAAACAACAGACAAATGCACCATAATAATAACCACAAAACAACAGATGATGAAGGAGTTCACCCCTCCTGGGCTACGTCTCCTTGGTCTAGCTTCTAATGGCTTGTCCCTCTTTCAATATCCTCAAAATAGTGATTACATACATTACAATGCTCAAATGGATTCAAAACTTGTTCCATCAACTCCAGAATGCCCAAAAAATGCCTATTTACCCTCTTTATGATCCGAAATTGATGAAAACTGGAGAAGTTATAACCCTCCCTAGTTTTCGTGCTAACCGCTCCACATTTTCCCCAAAATCTATATTGGTCCTACAATTTCGCCCTTAATTCAGGTAACTGGGCGACAATTTCTCGGAATTGCGAGAAAAATTGTTGGAACCTTAATTCGCCCAATGATGCCTTAAGTCCTAAAAATCAAACCATATAGTTTGGTGCATAAATATTTTTTTTAATAAAAAAATGCGTCGGGCGGTTAACTAACCACCGATGGTTAGTGCATCGTGGTCACATTGGTGGCCTTGTATGGTGGCTAGTGTGGTGGCTAACAAGCTAGCGGTCTCGGAAAAATGTTAGAACAGGTCACATGGGTGGTTTGGACAACGGTTTGTGCAAGTGGCTCCACCGCACCCTCGGTCTCTAGTTGTGGCTATATGAAACAATGTTTTTGGGGGTCGGGTCGGGGCTAAGCCCTGGCCCCTTCCCCCCATACATATGCCAACCATAATTAAAATATGTATTGCTCCATATGATATAATAAGGAACATGTGTGGTATGGTGATATTTCTTGGCGCTCTTACAAAGGAGGTCATGGGTTTGACCCCTGCCTGCTCCACTCAGACCTTGACCATAATTTTGGTGGCCCCCAAGCTACCACATGGAGGCCCCTATCTAGGTCACGTGGTTGTTGGAAATACTAAGAGGGGGGTGAATCAATATTCCTTTCAATTAGTGTTATTATTAATCTTTCAGAGCATTAGTTAATATTCAATAATTATCAGTGTTTGTACAATGATAGCAATAAAAAAAAGGAACACAAATGCACACATTTTTTAAGGTGGAAACCCCCTCCGGGACAAAAACCACCTGAATTATTTTCTAATAATTATTTAATATTAAAATCTAATTGAAAATAAAGCTCCAACTTCCTAGAATCTAGAAAATCATTCTTCTCCAGCTCCCACTAGATGGACGCTCCAACGCCCGAGATTCTTCAGTAGTCAACTGAACGAATGCCCCAACATCCAATGAGCTACAACTCACCCTAGCACCACCCTACCACCCTGAAGTTTTCATAGGCTTGAACCTTTTGGTGACTTCATGCACTAGCCTAACACCACCCTACCAACCTATAGAAGAATAAAATAAGAATGAACTCCCGTACTAGGGAAAATGGTCCACTTTACAATGATACAGAATGATGTAGAAGAAGAAGACACACTAGAGCATAACCCCAACTATGACACAAATACCTAATGATGAAACTATACCTCCCGACACTACCTCTTTAATTCTTGGCAGATATACACTTGTACAATTTTTACAATGATGATTTTATAATGACTCAGTACAATGATATATTTACAATGACTGTATGCAGTGCTGCCCACGTGAATATTTCAAGTGGTGAACTTCTTGCTGCTATTCTGCACCTTGATTGATGCTCTTGTCATGCTACCCTTTATTACTGTTTAGTACATTAGATAATGCATTGAGTCTTATCTTGATGAATATATAATACCTGCAAAAGTCTTCAAGGAAATACCCATGATAGGATAATAGAAAAACTTACCTCAACCTACAGACCATATGTCAGTGCTAAAAAAAATAAAAAATTAGAATACAAAGAACCTAGTGCAACTAATAGATGAACATGCATATACAAAATATACTTACTTGGAGCTTACCTCTGTTTCACCTTACTTTGCTTTTCTGCCCTAGAAATTTTGGTCCTTTGTATCCCTTGAAAACACATGATCTAGCTTTTTCTTGCCTTCTAGGAGCTTGATATTGAATCTGGTGTATCTCTATTATTTTAGATCCTCAATATGTTATTTTCAGTCATGTAGTAATCATCTATGTCTTCTTTCCAATGCCACAGGTCTAACCCAATTTGGATTCTTCAAGGCAAATTTATGCCCAATCTCTCACAATTACCTAATTATGGACTTGTTCAGTAGAGCGAACTTGTAAGGCGTGCCACATGTCACTGTTTCCTCATTCAGCTTTGAAATTGATATAAAAAAAACTACAGTTAGTGCACTCTCTTCCAATTTTTACAGAATTCAAATCTGATACTCAGAGAAAGAGTTATGATGATTTTCCCAGGTCACCTCTTTGAGATGAAGTTCAAGAGCCCGGAAAAAACCCTAACTTCCATAGATCATATCTTCGAAAATGTTGTGCACCATAATTTGAAATTTTTACAGGAGCTTCCTTAAGATTTCGGCTTCATCTCATAAAAATTTTAGCTTCTGAACCTTCGTAGAAAAAAAATTATAGCGAAAATTACACGATGACCTGTTTCAAGTAGCAAAATCCCTGCATGAGGAGGATATGAGGATCACAATTTATATAAATTCTTAGGATCACAATTTTGAGAGGGACTGCAAAAAGTGAACGTGAGAGGGATTTTAGGAGATGCGAAATTATTAATTATTTACTATTCAATGACCACAACCAATTATTATTTTCATGCCACAACCCCATGGGGTTTTAGCCCATTAACTGTGGTTACTAAATTCCAACTTGAATATCTCTCAAAATGTGAAGAATTACGTGGCGTGCCATATATCAACATAAACATCTCCACAAGTAGAAACCATCAAAAAATCTTTGACTTGGAATATAGTAATTTGGTAGGTTAAAATTCACATGTAATATCGGGGTAGCCCCTGGTGCTGCTTGGGTTGACATCAATGAAAACCACTAATCAACAATGGAAACCTGTGGTTGGCCACCCTTAACCCAATCAAAATTTTCCAACTCGACCCAATAACGTGATGCCACATGTCGAATCATAATTCGCCAAAGAAAATACCCTTTGACCAATAACCTGCCAACTGGGCATGCCCAGTCAGCAGTACGGTCTGCTGATTAGGTGTCCTGCATTTTTTTTTAATTGCCTACTTGAAAAAATGAACAGAACACATTTTTGGGAGCATACGGTGTCGATTTTCCATGAAACGAGTTGCACCAAATTCAAAACAACAAGATCTACGCCGTCGTTCAGGCTCCACACCATTCTAAAACTCTCATTTTTGAGTCCCTAATCAGTCTTGATCACATATCCCCGATGACATAACCCGTGACATTCATCCTTATATGAATTAGTAATGTGAGCCTCACATCAATTAGATAACTATGGGATCCAAAACCTCACTAGTGGCAGGACATGAGTTGTCCCACTTTAATCAAGGATATCTCCCACATATTAGGTACCTTTTAGGGAAAGATGACCTATGTAACATTCAAATAGACCAAATGACTATGTTGAGCACATTTATGGAAGTGAACAATCACATTATTAGATTTTATTGCTTAGCCCGAGGTAAGATTTGACAAATTAAGAAGTGTTTAGGAGAAAATATTAATCTGAGTGAATATTGTACAATAATATGTATTAGGATAAGATCCAAGGTCATGATGTACTCTAAATACATATATCTATCATATAAATTATCCATAAACTCCTACAATATCTTATCCCTTCCCTCTAAAGTTTCAAAATATTTACAATGAAATTATGAATATGTTCACCTTTTCTAAATCCATAGAGTGTTCCCCCTCGATGCCAAGTCATCATAGGAGGGATACAACGGACCCAAAGCTTCTCTTGGGTAATCCTTGAAACATGTTAAAGTGGTGCTAATGGTGTTTTAGGGATATTAAAATAAATGGGAAGAAGTTGAAGGCTTAGTATGCTCCCTTGGATTTGTAAATGGGATTTGGGAGATTATCGCCTCACTTTAGACTAGAAGCTTCACCTTCCTACCTACAAAGAAAGGAAATGAGGGATATTACCCTCTAGTACTTAAGACAAAACCCATGTTTTGAAGAGAAGTTAATTAATTATGGGTTCCTTGCATCTTTTATTGGGAAAAAGACATGCACATGGGTATAAGGCATCCTGCCTTTGAGTGAATTGTCGGGTACGTGTTATATTATTTTCATAACTATCCACACGTGTTGTATGTTGTATTTGGAACAATGGGGAAAAAAAAACCCCCTTTTTTGTGGGGGCGAATCCCCCTAGCATGGGGGTTCAAGAGTAGCACCCTCAATAATTTTTTGGGGTGGTTTTTGCATATGTTTTTAGTAAATGGTTTTTTCTTCAATAGTTTTGTGGCACATGGTGGTTTAGCGCATATTTTTTTAGTTTCAGTTAAGAAATTAAAGATATATTCTAATCTAGGGTAAATGGATTGAAGCTTTATGGATGCCACGACATACATACATACATACATACATACACACACACACACACACACACACACATATATATATATATTGTAATAGTGTAAAGAAGATATATATTGAAGAATATTTCAGATTTTCCCAGATTGGGTTTCCAAGGTAAAATATCCATGTTAATGTATGTTTTTCATTGTATATTTTTTATTTTGTTTATAATTTGTTTGCAACATTAAGAGTAGTTTTGGATTCTAGGGAACACTTTTGTGGCTAAGGGGTTTTACTCAGGCATGTGGTAGACCCTGGGACAGTGGGAGATCTATGGTCGATTCTTTTGGTGAAAGGAAACAATGATTAGTTCAAAAATAGAGATTGAGAAGTTCAATGGGCTAAGTTTTGAGCTATGGAAGCTCAAAATGGAGGATATTTTGGTGGACAAATCTCAATGGATCACTATGGATCTGGGTACTACACCAACAAGGATGTCAACAAAAGAATGAACCAAGTTGGATTGAGGGGAAAAAACACAATACAATTTTGTCTCTTAGATTTAGTTTTATTGAATGTTTAAGGGGAAATTACAACAAAGTAATTGTGGAACAATTTAGAGAATTTGTATCAGTCTAAGTCCATGGCGAATAGATTGTTCATATGGAAAAATGTTGTATAACTTGAGGATGAAATATGAATATTTGGTGATAGAGCATCTAAATTACTTCAACACTATTTTCAAGATATACTATCTATTGATATTAATTATTTAGATGAATATATGTATATCAATTTGTTGTGTTTTTTACCAGACTCATGTGCTAGTCTGGTTGTTTCCATAAGTTGTAATGTAACTACTTTAAGTTTCCATAGTCTCATCCTTGTTATCAAAGGAGATAAGATGAAGAAATATGGAAAAACAAAGCACATATGCATTTTTTGTAAGAGGAATCTCCTAGAATAGAAATAAATAAAAAATTCATCTAGTGTGAGATCTAAATCTTTAGGAAAATTTATAAACATATGTTGGAGATGTGGAAAATAAGGGAATTACAAGAAATATGTAGATAAAAAATTGTAGAAAAAGGGAAGGGATATTATGATGCTCCTTTTGTAGAAGAAAAAACATCGTTAGATGAATAAGGTATGTGTACTTAGCTTCTTCACATACACATGCCGATCATGAGGCATGACTGTTGTGTAACCAACTCAAAAAGAGAAGAAAAGAGATATAAACCTTAGAAATGAGCTACACTTGAGAGGCAACCTCAATACATTACATAAATGAACAATTCTTGGATGATACAAATGAACAAGGCTGTCTTCTATATATAGGAGTCCATGGGAACCTAGCCTATAATCCTAGTGGGGCCACAGTAACAATCTTTAACCGACCTAACGTAATAATGTAAAAAAGGGCAAATAATAAAAATATGGGGGTTACGGGGGTACAATAATAACAATAAGGGGGCCTACACTAACATAATAGGGGGCTACACACTATTAATATAGGGACTTAACATGCCCCTCTCCTTCAAACGAGTGTTGTCCTCAACGCTTGATTATTCTTGATGTACGTATAAAATTCTCATCCTCCCATGTAGAAATATTCTACGGGGAAGTTCTTCCACTTGCTAAGATACTCACAAAATTGATCGTACTTGTCGAGTTCTTGTTTCTGTATTTGCTTCATAACTTCTTTCGATGTGATGTTGATCTTCCTGTTGTTTCATTAGATTAAGTGCACCAAAGTTGGGTTATCCTTTGAGGTTGGAGAACTTGTTGTTGATGCTCGATGTGATCTTCCACTAATTTATCATCCATATTTGCTATTATTTGATCCTTCAAACCATCCAAATTAGCCTCCATTTCTGATTTTAAACTACATCTATTTCATCTTCAATTGCTCTTCGTAAGATCGAAACTTGTTGCACTTGGTATAGTAATTTTGATATCTCATATTGCAATTCTTCCTCCTCATGTGTCATAGTATGGTTATGAGGGCTTAATGGGTGTTGAATTATTTTGAGCATTTCAGAACGTAATATTTTGAAATATGCTGTCTCAATAGTACTTAGATGCTTAATCGACTTTTCAAACAAGATTTATGCAATTCGGGAAAAAACAATGCACACTTTTGCTTTCTTTTAGGAGATCGATATTGAAGAGTGAATTATCTAATAATTGAAAATCTTCAATATCTGAAATTCAGCTATTATTATCCCTGCGAAGCTTCTTTCAAATTCCTGGTCTGACCTGATTTGATTCTCAAGACAAAGTTGTGTCCAATCTCCCACAATGACCTAATTAAGATGGTTGATGCAATGAAATTATGCGACTTGCCCGATATCAGCATTTTGTTCTTTGTCTCTGAAATTGATAGCTAAGAAACTAGAGGCCGTGTACTTGCAACCAATTTTGACGGCACTCCAATCAAATATTCAAGAGAGAGTTGAACTTTCCACGATCACCTCTTTGAGATGAAATTCGGGAGCCTGAAAAAGAACTACTTTCCACAGTTCATATCTCCAAAAATATTGTGAACCAAGCTCTGAAATTTTTTGACGAATTTCCTCAGGATTTCAGCTTCGTACCATGAATTTCAGATTCGAACCTTCGTAGAAAAAAATTTATAGCCCCATAAATTCCACGATGACCTGTTTAGGAGCCTGAAAAAATACTGACTTCCACAGATCATATCTCCAGGAAATTATTGCAGGCAAACTCTTTGATTTTTGCTAGCTTTCCTCAGGATATTTTCTTCGCACCTAAAAATTTCAAGCACGAACGTGGTAGAAAAAAAAGTTATATCATGCAAACAACAACAAACAATGAAAACCCTAGAATGCAAAGCTACGTGCAAATGTTGAACAAACAAAAAGAAAAGAATGTAACCTTAGAAATGAGCCACTTCGAGGGGGCAACCTCCGATACATTATGATAGACAATTCTTGGATGATACAAATGAACAAAACATATTATAATATAGGAGTCCATGGGGCCACCAAATATAATCTAGTGGGGCCACAAATGTAATCTAACATTGTATTAATAATGTAAGGGCACAATAATAAAAATATGGGGGTTACAGGGGTACAATAATAAAAATAAGGGGGCCTACACTAACATAATAAGGGGCTACACTATTAATATAGGGACTTAACAATGACTGGTTGATTCAAGCACATCCTTTCATATCAATCCCCATAGGGAGTGGTTTTGCGTGTATGATAGATATGATGGTGGTGATGTTTTCTTAGGAGATGAATTGAAAATAATAATCATAGATGAGGAAAATTTAAGTTGAAGCTCATGGGTTGAAGGATTACAACACTCCATGGTGTTATGCACATCCTATGATTGGCCAAAATTTTTAATTCTGCAAGCAAGATGAGCGATGTAAGTGTAAAAACAATGTTTGAAGCAAGAAAATTTGTAGTAGGTAGAGAATTCTCATTTGGGTTGAATTTTACCTCATTATTTATTTTCACCTTTTTAGTTTTAGGGCCTAATTCTTATAACTCTGCAAGATCGAATTTATTTAAATCTTAACATAAGACAAACACACACATGTGTATCTTCTTTTACTCTTTTGTTGAGACATTTACATAATTAGTATTGTTGGGTTTATCTTAAATATTTGGATTTTATTTCAACTTTTCCTTTCTCATTTTGACATGTTTGGATTTGTTTCTTTCCTCTTTCCCTTTACTTTGGATTTCTTTTTCTTTTTTGTTGATTCGTTATGGTTCGATTTTGGTGTCTCCGCAAAGATTTATGTGGAAAGCCTACTCCTCACCCAACAATGGTTGGCATACATGGGAAATATTTAATTTGTCTATTCAATGAGTTTCATTTACCGTTAAAGGTATATCTTTAGGGAATCCCAAAATCCCTGTTTCTTTAAATCTTTTCATGGAGGAACATGTATCCTTTTTAAGTGATATAGTTCTTAAGTTAGACATAATTAGCCTTAGTTATTGGATGTAAAACTAAGATTAACTTAGTTGCTTTATGTATTGATTCTAAAGTAAATATTCTGTAATTGAATTCATTCTCTATTCCAAATTTCTTTTTCAATTCTTGCAAGTTTGTGACATTATTATTTAGCTAGATACATATATGTGCTCTAATAATTTTACATTGTATCAGAGCTACAAGGGTCTGGAGAAGGTGCATGAAATATCTTTTGCATATTCAAAGATCAAATAATTGGAATTGTTGGGAAATTAGTTTGTAGATCAAAATATTAGAGAACTATCGATATTGTTGATACAACTACAAGGTGAAAGATTGGAGTTCCCATCTCCAATTATTATTACTCTGTACAAATAATTATAATGGAAGCTAATTATTTTTCTTCACCTAAGAGGCATAATGTTATATTAGATAGTTATGGATACAAAAGTTGAACCAAATTATTCCATTGAAAAATCCAAATACTTCAACATGATGGAGGAGGATTTTGGTCTTCTATTGCTGATCATATCTCTATTCTTGCATTTCCATGGGACACATGCACCAATTTGAATGATGTCTGGACAACCTTGGACAATTTATTTGGAAAGTAGGATGAGACGCAGACTCATATTCTAAAAAATGAGCTAAATTCCTTAGATCCAAATAACTTTGAGAACGTTCAAGATTTCTTTATGAAATTCAAATAAATACTTCTTCAATTACAGGTTTGAGGGTTTGATAAATCCAAAGAGGAAGGTTAATTGATCCTTTATATTTTTTATAAATTAGGTCTTCAATATCCTATTTTTTTTTCTACATTTCATACATTTAGACTTGAAACTGGAGATAAATGGAAAAAACACAAAATTGATGCATTTATTGAGTCTCTCATTCATGAGAAAGATAAGCTCATAAAGATGTGTTGGAATATTGTCATTGATGGCAAAAGCATTGGCTACAAAGGAGCATCTGATCAAAAGAACAGAGGAAGTATTAGTCAAGGAGCAGAAACAAGCAAAAGAGGAGATATGTTGGAAAATTGCTTGGAACAATGAAACATGGTATGGAAACTGTACATTGGTGCTTATGGAAACAGAATGGAGCATGAAGAGGCGGAATGATGAATCAAGAATGAATTTAAGGTCACAAAGGAATCTGGTGTGAATTTCTTGTGTTATATATTATGGATGTTACGAAGATTGCATCGAACTGGTGTCAAGCATCAATAAACAAAATTATGGGTTAATCTGTTGATAAAGAGCGCAAGCGATGTCACAGTAAATAAGTCAATTTACAATAATCAAGCAGGGGGAGTGGAACCTTGAGCGAAGAAGGCAGAACCTTGCGAGAGGAACAACAACGATGGTTTTGGTTTTTATCGCACCGCTCTTGTCGGGCAAGTGGTATTTTCTGGTGAGGAGCGATTCCATAGAATGCTTGACACGCATCCCTGTACAACTTCACAAAACCACTTTTCACAGTGCGCCATCGCGCGTTATACTTCGACCCAGGATGCCCGGCGATATCGTTGAGCGCCGTTGATCTGGGAAGGGGTCATCGGACGGTCGTCATTTGTTGAAGGTGCGCAGAGATTAACACAGGTACGGTGGGCCATCGCACGTTAACGATCGGTATTGGAGGTCGAACGATATGCATATACGCCGTTGATCTGGAAGCTTGCTAATATAATGGTGATCGAATGCTGGACTTGTGCGAAGTTTACCTATGGTACCATGCGCGTATTTGATTGGCTATTGACTATATTTGTGGGCCCGGGGGCAAAGGTTTACCATATTATTTGGAAGGATTAAAATCTGAAGGGTTAACTTTAATTCTAAAGTTCTGTTCAAAATTATTTATTTATCAATTTCTTTAAATTGATAAATAAAATTAAAATAAAAGATCAAAAGCCCCGTGGGATAAACTAAAAGGAATACTGTCAACGGTTCGTGGTTTTAACCCATGGTTTTAATAAAGGGAAAAATATATAAGGAGAAGAAAAATAAAGAACGGTGTGTGCATTTTGTAAGGGTGGTGAACGAAAAATTTCTCCAAGGAATATCTGTATGGGCGAGCTCTGGTCTTAACTGATAAATCTGAAACTACGATGCACCCATGGATAGAATGATCTGACAATGATAAATCTCTGGTTTGTGTGAGTATATAGAAAGTAAATAAAACTGGTGACCGGCAATGTATATGGTGGATCGAGTATGAAAATTGATGAAATGTGGTCTACAGTAGTGCTGAAGGTCGAAGCCTTCAGAAAGGGGGTTGTAGCTCCCTTCCAGTGGTAGCTGGTAAACGAGATAAGGTTGTAGCTTTCTGCAGGTGGGTGCCTGCGTGCTGGTATAAGTCTGCACCAGCATATATGGTAAGAAGTCTTCTCTATAATAAATATTGAAAACTGAGATTACAGCAGCGGTGGTTTTCTCCCGAATTGGGTTTCCACCTTAAATCCTAGTGTTCATATGTGTTGATGGTTTGTTCTATTATTTCTATTCATGCTTAATGCTTATCTGATGCAATGCTATAAGTAAAGACATAATAAGATATCAGGTCATACCTGTTGGATGCAGTACTGTAACATATGTTTTTAAGAGAAAGAAAAGAAAAATTGTTCAGCCCTAAATATTGATTCACCCCCCTCTCAGTATTTTTCCCAACAATTGGAATCAGAGCAGGTCCTTCTGAA
This sequence comes from Pinus albicaulis, assembly GCA_034641835.2. NCBI lineage: Eukaryota > Viridiplantae > Streptophyta > Pinopsida > Pinales > Pinaceae > Pinus > Pinus albicaulis. Next base: position 1,078,645,568 of record CM076574.1, read on the forward strand.
AAAGCTTAGCCGCTAGAAGGAAGATCAAGCAAGATGAGCAATCAAGATGGAATAACATCTATCAGGCCTCCTCTTTTTAACGGAAACAATTTAATCTTCTGGAAAACAAGAATGAGATCCTATCTTCAGTCTCTGGGAGCAGAGGTATGGGAAATTGTTGAACAAGGATATCAATACCCAGCTGCAGTACCAACAGATCCGACATAAAGAAAGAACTATGAAACGAATGCAAAGGCGGTCAATGCTCTATTGGGAAGTCTAACTGAATCTGAATTTGTCAAAGTCATGCAGCTGAATACAGCCAAGACAATATGGGACAAAATCATCCTAAGTTATGAAGGTGATGCAAAGGTAAAAAGTGCTAAACTCCAAACTCTCAGAATTCAATATGAGAATCTAAAAATGGATAATGAAGAAAGCATTGCCAATTTCTTTTTACGACTTGATGATATTGTAAATCGTATGAGAAATCTGGGAGAAACAATAACCGAATCTACCTTGGTTGAGAAAGTCTTAAGATCACTAACGACGAAATTTGAGTCAAAAGTTTCTGCCCTTGAAGAAAAGCAGGATCTTCAAAACCTTACTGTGGTGCAACTTCATGGCATACTAACTGCATATGAAATGAGAAGAGGAGGACCTTCTGAAGTCAAAGAAGCAGTCTTTAGAACTTCTACAAAAGGGAAGGAAGTACAAAAAATAGAAGGATCGGGATATATCTCAGAAGAAGATGAGATAAACTTTGTAAAGAAACTTCAACTTGGCACAGGACGGTTCAGAGGTAAGCTTCCTTTCAAATGTTTTGATTGTGGAAGAGTTGGTCATTATGCTGCTAAGTGTCCTTATAAATAAACACATAAAAAAGGGAAGTAGCAAAAGTAATAAGAATCGTTTTAGCACTAGAAAGAGTTACTACACTCATGAAGATAGTGATGGGTTATCTGATAGTGAGGAAGAATGTGAACAAGACCTTAGACTTCTCATGGCATTTGAAAAAGAATCTAGAGAAGAAAAATATACTTTTGTGGATGCTCTAGAAGACAGTGATTTTCTTGATGAAAACATTAAACTCAAGACTTGCTTAGAAGAAAGTAAAATAATTATAGAAACTCTAAAAAATCAGCTTGAAGAAAAGGAGAAACACAATGAGAAATTAGAGTGTGAGGTAGTAAGTCTAAGAAAAGAACTTGAGAAAGTAAAAACTCTGAATCTTAGATTTGCTAAAGGATCTGAAACATTAGATGAGATTATCAAGGTACAACGTTTTCCTCTTATAAAGACAGGTCTTGGATATATTGGAGAATCTTCTCAGGTTTTAGCACCAAATTATCTAAAAGCAGTTACAGTTGGTCTACAACATGCTGCCACTTAGCAAGGGAATAAAGAATATTTATAGATAAAGCATGATCATCTCAATTCAAAGAACACTAACAGGAATGTCTTTCAAAGAAACACCAATCAAAAAGTAAATTCATATAGAAGATTTTATGATCGCATAAATTTCTTCTTCAATGGACAATGTTTCTCATGTCACAATTTTGGTCATAAAGCTGTTCAATGTGTTGCATATAAAACCATCATGACAAGAGAAGAAAGAAAGAAAAGGATTGATATTGAAACAAAGAAGAATACTTATAACAAATTTTCTCCTCTTCAAAATGAAGTTGAATGTGCTTATTGCAATAACTTTGGCCATGAAGAATCTGAATGCAGGAGCAAAGTTCAGCCAAAATAACATGTACCTTCAAGCTCCAAAGTATGGAAAAAGAAGGAATTACAAGTTGAAAACTGTGGCATAGCGTTATTTACAGAAGATGAAGAAAACCAATGGTACATTGATAGTGGATGCTCAAGACACATGACAGGTGATAAAGACAAGCTTCTTGCATATAGTACTCTAGAAAAAGGAAAAAATGTTACGTTTGGGAATGATACTCCTGCGGTCATTAAGGGAAAAGGGTCAGTTTTTCTAAAAGAAAAGGTGAAAGCTAATGAAGTCATGTATGTGGATGGATTAAAACATAATTTTTTAAGTGTAAGTCAAATGTGTGATCAAGGAACTGAAGTTGTCTTTAGTTCAAAAGAATGTGTGGTACGTGATCTTGATACAGGTAAAGCAATTATAAAAGGGAAAAGAACTCCAAACAACCTATATATATTGAAGAACTGCAAAGAACAATGTTATTTGAGTAAATCTTCAGAAAATTGGCTGTGGCATAGAAGGTTGGGGCATCTGAGCTTCTCTCAAATCAACAAATCAAGCAGACTTAAAGTTGTTCGTGATCTTCCCAATATTACTCTACCTGAAAATATCATATGCAAATCTTACCAATTCGGTAAGCAAACCAGAGTACAATTTAATGCCAAGGAAGGATCATCAAGTAATCCTCTTGAACTCATTCATACTGACATATGTGGACCTATGAGGAAAAATTCACCACGTGGTGAAGAATACTATATCTTATTCATTAATGATTTCTCTAGAATGTGTTGGATTGGGCTGCTTAAACACAAAGATGAAGCATTTGAGAAATTTCAGATCTTCAAAGCACTAGTTGAGAATGAATTAGATCTAAAAATCAAGTGTCTCAGATTTGATCGAGGAGGAGAATATACATCCAATGAATTCCTTGAATTTTGTGAACAACATGGCATAAAAAGACAGTTCTCTGTAGCTGGCACTCCACAACAGAATGGCGTTGCAGAAATAATGAACAGAATAGTTCAACAAATGGCTAGAGCTATGCTTGATGATTCCGAAACACCTGACACATTTTGGGAAGCAGCACATACAGCAGTAAACATTCTCAACAAAGCACATGTTCGTGTAAATAGTGATAAAACTCCATATGAACTCTGGTATGGTAATCCTCCCACTATAAATCATTTTAGAATTTTTGGGAGAAAATGCTTTATCAAGAATAATGATGAAAAACTTGGCAAGTTTGAACCCAGAGTAGATGAGGGAATATTTCTTGGTTACTCCTCTAGGAGTAAGGCATATAAATGTTACAATAAAAGACTTCGAAAGATTGTTGAATGTATTGATGTTGTTATTGATGAGTCTCCTGCAGCTCCAAAAGAAGAAAAGCAAACAACAGATGAAGATGATGATGACACATATCCTTCTACATCAAATAGTAATGATACAAACAGTGAACCCAGTGAAGAACCCGAAGATGATTTGTCTGAAAAGGATCCATCCAGATATGTTCAAAAGAATCATCCAGAATCTCAAATTTTGGGAGAAAAGGGATCAGGTGTACAAACAAGAAGGACTCTTGTGGGATCTTCTAGCAATCTGGCATTTCTGTCCACTATTGAACCTCATAGTGTCAGTCAAGCTAGCAAAGATGAATGTTGGATTCAAGCCATGAATGAAGAGCTTGATCAAATTGAAAAGAATCACACTTGGGAATTAGTACCAAGGCCTCATGACAAAAATGTCATTGGAACTAAATGGATATTAAAAAACAAGTTAAATGAGAATGGGGATGTTATAAGAAATAAAGCTAGACTTGTGTGCAAAGGGTATGCTCAATAAGAAGGTATAGACTTTGAAGAAACCTTTGCTCCTGTAGCCAGACCTCAAGCCATAAGAATGTTTCTTGCTTTTTCAAGCTTCCAAAAAATCAAATTTTATCAATGGATGTTAAATCTACTTTTCTCCATGGTGATCTAGAAGAAGAAGTTTATATAGAACAACCAGAAGGATTCATTTTGGGAAATGATGAAATACTTGTTTGTAGACTTAAAAAGGCTCTATATGGTCTCAAACAAGCTCCAAGGGCATGGTACTATCGTCTTGACAAATATCTTCATCAATAAGGATTTTCAAAAAGGTCTGCTGATAGCAACTTATACACAACAACTGAAAATGACAAACTATTGATTGTGGTTGTATATGTTGATGATATCATTTTTGAAAGTAATAAAGAGTCTATGAGTCAAAAATTTTCTTCTGATATGTAGCAAGAATTTGAAATGTCTTTGCTTGGGGAACTGCCATTCTTTCTTGGCTTGCAAGTGCAACAAACACCAGATGGCATATTCTTGTCACAAGAAAAATATCTCAAGCAAATCCTGAAGAAGTATGGAATGGAAGACTGCAAACCTGTAAGTACACCAATGATAACCGGATGTAATCTCAGTTCTAATGATGATTCCCCCACGGTGAATCAACCTAAATACAAATCTATGATAGGAAGTCTACTTTATCAACCTGGGACCAGACCAGACATCATGCACGCAGTTGGGATTATTGGACGATTCCAAGCTAATCCAAAAGAGTCTCATCTTCAGGCTGTAAAAAGAATATTCAAATATCTACAAGGAACTCAAGACTTTGGACTATGGTATCCAAAGAATGCCGATCTTACTCTTCATGTATACACTGATGCAGATTGGGATGGAAGTGTTGATGATTGGAAAAGCACCAGTGGTGGTGCATTCTATATGGGGCCTCGGTTAGTATCTTGGTTCAGCAAGAAGCAAAGCTCCATTGCCTTATCTACAACAGAAGCAGAATATGTGGCCGCTGCATCATGTTGCACTCAAATTCTCTGGATGATGCAAACCCTACAAGACTTTCAAATCAAATGCTCACCTCCTATCTCCATTATGTGTGATAATACAAGTGCTATCAGTATCTCAAAGAATCTTGTTATGTATTCCAAGACCAAGCACATTCCCATCAAATATCACTTCTTACGTGAACAAGTGCTTGAACAAAAGGTGAAATTGGAGTATGTTTCCTCCAAAGAACAAGTAGCTGATATATTTACCAAACCTCTACCCAGGGAAGCGTTCGAATATCTTAGACAGAAACTGGGAGTAGTATATGCCATGCAGAGGATCAGGTCTACTTAAACACAGAAGATTAAATTGGTTAAGAGGTGTTGTTAGGCATCTCTGAATGCACAAGCTCAGGGGGAGCATTGGTCATATGAAAAGGATGAATTGTTTTTTGATGATGCAGCATGATCTCAGGGGGAGCATGGTATTGTCGGTACAAAGGATCTGGTATTGATGTCAAAGGGGGAGGAAAAGCAAAGAAGGGCTTCTATAAGATAAATAGAGAAAGAGTATTACGGAGGAAGCATATTGCCATCAATGCCAAAGGGGGAGATTGTTGGAATATTGTCATTGATGGAAAAAACATTGGCTACAAAGGAGCATCTGATCAAAAGAATAGAGGAAGTATCAGTCAAGGAGCAGAAACAAGCAAAAGAGAAGATATGTTGGAAAATTTCTTGGAACAATGAAACATGGTATGGAAACTGTACATTGGTGCTTATGGAACCAGAATGGAGCATGAAGAGGTGGAACGATGAATCAAGAACGAATTTAAGGTCGTAAAGGAATCTGATGTGAATTTCTTGTGTTATATATTATGGATATTATGAAGATTACATCGAACTGGTGTCAAGCCTCAATAAACAAAATGATGGGTTAATTTGTTGATAAAGAGCGCAAGCGATGTCACAGTAAATAAGTAAATTTACAATAATCAAGCAGGGGGAGTGGAACCTTGAGCGAAGAAGGCAGAACCTTGTGAGAGGAACAATAATGGCGGTTTCTAGTTTTTATCGCACCGCTCTCGTCAGGCAAGTGGTATTTCCTGGTGAGGAGCGATTCCATAGAATGCTCGACACGCGTCCCTGTACGACTTCACAAAACCAATTTTCACCGTGTGCCATCGCGTGTTATACTTCGACCCAGGATGCCCAGTGATATCGTTGAGTGCCGTTGATCTAGGAAGGGGTCATCGGACGGTCGTCATTTGTTGAAGGTGCGCGGAGATTAACATAGGTACGGCGGGCCATCGCACGTTAACGATCAATATTGGAGGTCGAGCGATATGCATATACTCCGTTGATCTGGAAGCTTGCTAATATAACGATAATCGAATGCTGGACTTGTGCGAATTTTACCTATGGTACCACGCGCATATTTGATTGGCTATTGACTATATTTGTGGGCTCGGGGTCAAAGGTTTACCATATTATTTGGAAGGATTAAAATACGAAGGGTTAACTTTAATTCTAAAGTTCTGTTCAAAATTATTTATTTATCAATTTCTTTAAATTGATAAATAAAATTAAAATAAAATATCAAAAGCCCCGTGGGATAAACTAAAAGGAATACTGTCAGCGGTTCGTGGTTTTAACCCATGGTTTTAATAAAGGGAAAACTATATAAGGAGAAGAAAAATAAAGAACGGTGTGTGCATTTTGTAAGGGTGGTGAATGAACAATTTCTCCAAGGAATATCTGTATGGGCGAGCTTTGGTCTCAACTGATAAATCTGAAACTACGATGCACCCATGGATAGAATGATCTGACGATGATAAATCTCTAGTTTGTGTGAGTATATAGAAAGTAAATAAAACTGGTGACCAGTAATGTATATGGTGGATCCAGTATGAAAATTGATGAAACGTGATCTACAGTAGTGCTGAAGGTTGAAGCCTTCAGAAAGAGGGTTGTAGCTCCCTTCCAGTGGTAGCTGGTAAACGAGATAAGGTTGTAGCCTTCTGCAGGTGGGTGCCTACGTGCTGGTATAAGTCTGCACCAACATATATTGTAAGAAGTCTTCTCTATAATAAATATTGAAAACTGAGATTACAGCAGCGGTGGTTTTCTCCCGAATTGGGTTTCCACCTTAAATCCTGGTGTTCATATGTGTTGATAGTTTGTTCTGTTATTTCTGTTCATGCCTAATGCTTATCTGATGCAATGCTCTAAGTAAAGACATAATAAGATATCAGGTCATACTTGTTGGATGCAGTACTGTAACATATGTTTTTAAGAGAAAGAAAAGAAAAATTGTTCAGCCCTAAATACTGATTCACCCCCCTCTCAGTATTTTTCCCAACAAGATGGGTTCATTAAAGTCTTCAAATGCACATGCACTTGCCATGCATGAAAAAATAACGTCCAACTCGAAACCAAATCAACAATCCAAATGAAAAGGAAAGAAGAGATCCATATGCAATAAAGGGAGGAAATCCAAAACCTCTAGATTACTCTTCCAGCTCCAAGGGTAAGAAGGTAAAGGAATGAAACTCCAATCATCCTCATTGTAACAGAGGCTATCATCTTGAATTCTCTTGCATGTAGAAGAATACTGATATGATGGAAAAGTATCTTCAACAAAAATCTTTGTCATCACATTCCAGAAAGTGCCAAGAAGGAGATAGAGGAAAAACCATCAGAAACAAGGGGTTATGGTCATGCTTTGATTTCCATTCATTCTACACTACAATAATGGATCATCGATTTAGGAGCTTCACATTAGATAACCTCGCCAAGCATTTATGGGAGATAACCAAAATTGTATTGCTGAATCTGTTGCTACTGCGGCAAGCATGTTTAGAATTATGATACATCCCAACATGAAATTGATGTTAAGAATTGCCTCGTTGTTCCAGATAACCTTCAGCATTGGCAAGTGTTTCAAGATGACAAGAAAATTAACAATTTTCTGCAAATGGAGGAATAGTTTCCACTTCTCATATTGATGATGTATTTGATGATCAGGGAATTAATGCAACAGAATTAGAGGTGTTATAGTTGAAAGAGAATTCCATTACAAGAGGTCTTGTACCTTTGGAAGAGCTCTTTGATCAAGATGATGTCACGAAGAAACTGACAATGGTCCCTATTGAAGCAGGAGTTGAAGATATCAACATTGGCACAACGGAGAAACCAAAGATGGTGAAGTTGTAAAAATAATTAACTCCGGAAGTGAAAGGTAAATACACAAAAATTTTGGCTGAATTTTCATATGTGTTTGCATGGGATTATTTAGATTTGAAGGTTTATGATAAAAGTATAATTCAACACACTATTCCTATCAATCCTAATCAGAAGCCTTTCTGCCAAAAGATCAGGAGGATCAATCTGAGATTGTTTCCATCTATTGAGAAAGAGGTAAATAGGGTGTATAAGGCAGGTATCATTATTCCTCTTCGCTTTTCTAATTAGATGTCAAATATGGTTCCAATTAGAAAAAAAGACAGGTGAAATTCATTTATGCATTGATTTCCAGAATTTGAACAAAGTGTCTTTAAGGAACAATTATCCTCTCCCTAATATGGATTACATCTTACAGGGGGTAGTTGGTGCTTCTAGAATGTCATTGCTTGATGGGTACTCAAGGTAGAATCAGATTTTAATGCATCCATATGACCAAGAGAAGACAAATTTTACGCACTGTGGGGTACTTTTATGTACCCCAAGATGCCTTTTGGGTTAAAAAATGGAGGAGCCACATTTCAGTGAGCGATGTATATCACTTTTGATAATAAAAAATGTGTATTTTTGGTTATTTACCTTCATGATTTAAAAATTTTCTCTCAAACAGATGAATATCACTTGCATCATTTGAGGATTATTTTTCAAAGGTGCAAGAAATTAAATATTTCGAATCTAAAAAAGAGTTTGTTTGCTATGGAGGAAGGTAAGTTACTTGGGCATATAATATCAAAGGATGGCATCCACATAGATCCCTTAATAATTGAAGCAATCCAACAGTTGGATTTTTCGAGAATTAAGAAAGAGATTCAATCCTTTAATGGTAAGATTAAATTTTTGAGGAGTTTCATTCCTAACCTCACTAAGCATTTATGAGAGATAACTAAAATTGTTAAAGAAGGACAATGAGGTAAAGTGGTCTGAAGATGCTAAGAAATATTTCAATTCAATTAAGTTTTCTTTGTCCTATGCTCCAATCTTGATCAACCCTGATTATACTATGGATTTCATTATTTTTTCATTTGCTTCTGAGCACACATTGGTTATTGTGCTAATGCAGAAGAAGGACCTAAAAACAGAACAACCAACTGCATTTTCCAGTAAAACCATAAGGGATGTAGCACTAAGGTATAACATCATTGAGAAACATGCCCTCGCACTTGTGAAAGCTTTGAAGGATTTTCGGGTGTACATTATTCACTTGCATATTTTTGCCTATGTTAAAATGCAACAGTCAAATATGTTTTGATGCAACCTCACCCTGAAGGTAGGCTCAGAAAATAGATTGCTGGAATGTTGGAGTATGACCTCGAAACTAAACCAACAAAGTTGATCAAGGGACAAGGTTTGGAAAAGCTTATGGTAGAGTCCAATTTGCATGCCTTGGACGTCAATCTCATCGCTGCAGTTTCCGATGAAGAAGTGGTTGATTCAACACCTTAGGTATCACATATTTTCATTTCATCTCCTTAGTATTCAAACATTTTTTATGTACTTCAACATTTAAATCCTCTGTCAGATGGGTCAAAAAGTAAGATTAGACCATTGAAGCTGAAAGCTCTGAAATACTGTATTCTTAATGATGCATCATTTTGTAAATATTTTGGAGGAGTCTTGTTGAATTGTTTGGTTGAAAGCAAGGCAAAGGAGGTAATGAATGATTTTAACAAGGGGGATTGTGGTGGTCATTTTTTTTGGAATACCACATAAAATAAGATATTGAGGGCTGGATTTTATTGGTCGAATTTATTTTCAGATGTTTATAAAACTGTCACGAGTTTCCATGAGTGTCAGATTTTTCAGGGAAAAAGGAAGTTGTTGCCGCTGCCCTTACAGCCCATTTCAGTTCAAGCACCCTTTTAACAGTGGGGTATTGATTTTATCAGTGAGATTCACCCTTCAAATTCAGCTCAAGATAAGTGGATCTTGACAACAACCGATTATTTCACAAAATGGATCAAGGCTATCCCCATCAAGCAGGCTACAGATGCGGTAATCATTCAGTTTATTGAGTCTACTATTTTATCACGATTTGGTTGTCTGCAGAAAATAATCACAAATAATGCAACTATTTTTAAATCCAAGAGGATGATTGATTTCTATGACAAGTACCACATAAGGCTTGAGAACTCAACAACATATTACCCGGAAGGTAATGGGCTACCTAAATCATCCAATAAATCATTAGTAAACATCATCAAAATGTTGCTGGAATAAAATAAGAAGAATTGGCACAAGAAGTTGATCAATTCTCTATGGGTGGACAGAGTGAGCACTAAGAAATCCATAGGCATGTCACCTTTTCAGTTGGTATATGGGGTGATACTATTTTTCCGGCTTATCTTGTTGTCCTAGTCAAGAAATTTTTGCAGGAAGTAGACAATGAGCCCAATGATATTCAACAAAGAATCAATCAGATGATTCATTTGCAGCAATCTCTAGAGGAAGTTTTTAAGAATACTTTGAAGCTTCAAGAGAAGATCAAAAAGATATATGACACGAAATGATCTAAAGCTCAATTTTTAGCTAAACATTGAAAGTGCTCAAAATTGCTTCAACGCTGAATGACTGGATAGAGTTCGTCGCTAGGATTTCAGTGCAACTCGTTTCATCAAAATCCAAGTTCGTATGAATGAGTTATTGTCTGTTTTTCATTTTCCAAAATAGGCAAAAAGAATGAGCAGAATAGGTACATTGCTCATGTGGCAGGTACAATCAGCATTTTCAGGAATATCCTCTAGAAAGAGCCAATGACATTGTGCCAAGTGATATCCCTAGATTCGTCGATGATGACTAGGAAGTGAATTGTTTTTATTCCTAAGTCTAAGTGGAATTTTATTAAATTGACATTTTATTTTATTTGGTGGCCAACGGGGAAGGGCCACGTGGCATGCCACGTACCCACCCCCCCCTCCCTTGGTAGGAAAGGTTGGAAGGTCAAATTATCAGTTATATTAAGGTTTGGAACATTGTGTTACAAGGTGGCATATTAACATACATACATACATACATATATATATATATATATGACATATATATTTCAATATATATTATATCCTAAAGTTGAAACCCACCTTTCAGTGGTCTTTACTATCTTTGGAGGAGTCGCTACCCAAACTTGGAGAAGGGGCAGATATGGCGGATTTGACAATTTGGTGGAAAGGACTTCTTTATGCATTGGAGAAAAATTATATGGCATTGTTGGGGCTCGAACCCCTGACCTCTCGTCTGCCATATGCGCGCTCAACCATCTCTCCTACAGGGTATTTATTACCCATACCATCTTCCCCATCTATTTGAATTGTAACCACCTGGCCGTTGGGGTCTAGAGGGGGCCAGCCCCATGGGCCAACCCCTCCCCATGTGACCAGAAGCGTGTGATCGAGAGCCAATTCAAACCAAAACCGGTGGAAATTAATCACGTTTAATTATTGTTTAAATTGTGGCTTAATGACGTTAAGATGTCACTAGCGCGTAAAGCGCCGTTAAAAATTAAACCTATCTTATCCGCCGCTAATCGTGTTTAACGATTAATTCACCCGATATTTAGACTGGCATAATTTTCGGAGGCAGCACCAAAATTGGCATATTTTCCAAAATTAGAATTTTAATTGGCAGTTTCTCCAGTTTTGGAGGAGAAATTGGGGCAAAGTTGGTTTTGGTTATGTCAGTCAATTTTCGACCAAACTGAGCTTAATAAAAGTCATTTTTGGCTAATTTGCATGCTAAGAACTCAATGAAGTAGGTTTCAGAGGTAAAAAAGGTGATCTATAGGTGTTTTAGTACATTTGAATATTTTTGAAGGCTAGGGCCACCAGGTGTTGGGGTCATTGCCAAAGCATCTAGAGTCCAAATTCAGCAAAAAAATAGTCATTTTTGGGAGATTATTATGTTATAAACTCATTGGAATAGGTTCCATGAGGTTATGAAGCTTGTAACAACAATTTTAGCACACTTTAAGCTAATACAAAGGTCACACTATGAAACTAGACCAAGGAGTTGTAGCCCAGGAGGGGTGAACTCTATCAAAATTCTGTAGCCCAAGAGGGGTGAAATACTTTATCAAAATTCTTTGTATTAAACTCTGTTATATGTGCTTTTTGTGTTTACTATTTCTTCTATCTTTTCATTTAAAATTATGATTTTTAAGCTTATGAAAAACTCATAATTTCACTAAGTATATTGTTTGCCAATCACGTGCTCTTAAACAAACTCATGAAGGATAAGTAAAAAAATGCAAAGAAAAGTTTATATCTAAAATGAAACTAGCAGAGCATTAAATAGCAAGTAATTTCAGATCAATTTGGTATCATAGCACAAGTTTTCTTGCGTGTTTTACTTGAAGAGTTTTTAATAGTGCAAAATCACTGATGCTTACAAGATTGAGATTGCAAAGAGGAGAAATGAAGCTACTGATAGCTAGTCCAGAAGTTAGGACAAGAAGGAAGAAGGTTGAGATAGCATCACCCTTATCCAAAGGACCACTCAAGGCAACACTTGAATCACAAGAGGAATTAATTGCACAAGATGCTGAAGTGGTTGAAGAGATACAAGCTGCAGAGATATAGCTTGAATCAATAGCCAAAATGTCATGCCATGAAGGAGCTCATGAAAATTCTGAGGAAGAGGATGTCAATAAAGAGTTCAAAGAAATGAAAAGGATGGTGAAACTTATGTATGAAGCTTCTATGGCAAAGGAAACTGGAGAAGGTTCAAAACACCCTCATAGAGAAGAATCTTCAAACAATAAAAAGGAGGAAGAGAGGAGCTCAAAAGCTAGTGGTGGAAAACCACCTCTTTCTCCACCACCACCACCACCATCATCATCCTCATCAGCGTCTTCATCTTCCAAATCCACTACAAAAACTCATACACATACTCATTCCGAGGTCCCAAAAGGTAAGACTTCTTTACTCAAGTTGGACATCAAATTTGAACTTCCTACATATAATGGAGAAGTTAATGCTGAAAAACTAGATAATTGGATACATCAATTAGAATTTTATTGTAGAATTCAAAATATGCAAGAAGACGATATTAAAATCCAATTGGCTTCATTAAGGCTAGAATGAACAACATTATTTTGGTGGGAGGCAAAGACACAAGAGGAAATGCACATCCATTGTAAGATTTCCATTTCTTGGGTTGAATTCATTTCTTCCATTAAAAGACAATTCTATCCATTAGATTATATGCAAATTTACAAGTGACAAGGAAATGTATTTTCAGATTTTCTTTACTTCAAGCTTTGTTGATGAAGTTGATTTAGATGTTGTACCACTTGATATTTCATGGATTATCTTGGGTAGTCTATATTTGTATGACAGGAAAGAGGTATTTTACTATCACGAGAAAAAATATCATTTGATAAAATATGGAGTGGAGTATATTGTGAGAGCTCATCGTAAGAAACTAAATATATCTTTAGTTAATGCAGTGAAAATGACGAGGCTAGTAAATGCAAGTAAAAATTTTGTGCTTCTTATGATCAAGAAAAAGGAATATGTTAACTATGAATATTTTGAAGGATGTAATGAAAAATTGAAATCTGATTTGTTTGATGTGGTAAGTTAGCATGGAGAGATGTTTCAAGAACCAAAGGGGTTGCCACCCAAGAGGGGAATTCAACATGAGATTCAGCTGCAGCAGGATGTTCCACTTCCGAATATTGGTATGTATCGCATGTTAATCATGGAAACTTTGGAAATCAAGAAGCAAATCCAAGAGTTGCTGAATAAAGGTATCATACGCCCATCTACTTCGCCATGTGGTTCTCCAATAGTTTTGGTTCCAAAGAAGGATGGGACTTGGCGCATGTATATCGATTTCTGTGCACTGAACAAAATCACGGTAAAGAATTGCTACCCACTTCCAAGCATTGATGATTTGATTAATCAGTTAAAGCATGCAAAGTATTTCACTAAGTTATATTTGAGAAGTGGTTATCATCAAGTTAGGATAACTAAAGAAGACATTTGGAAAACTGCTTTCAAGACTAGACAAGGATTGTATGAGTGGTTAGTTATGCCATTTGGCTTAACAAATGCACCAACTAATTTTATGAGAGTGATGAATGATGTACTTAGACCATTTCTAGATGAATTTTTCATTCTTTACTTAGATGACATACTCATGTTCAGCAAATCAAGAGAAGAACATGTCATGCATGTGAACAAGGTACTTGATGTTTTGAGAAAAGAGCAATTGTTTCTTAAGATGTCAAAGTGTGAATTTGGTAGGAATTCATTGGTATATTTGGGACATATAGTTGGAGGAGGTGAATTGAAGATTGATCCTTCCAAAGTTTAGGTCATTTTGAATTGGCCCAAGCCCAATACAGTTACCGAGGAAAGAATATTTTTAGTGGCAGCACAGTATTAGAGGAAATTTATTGCTAATTTTTCTTCCATTGCAGCACCGTTACATGCATTGACAAGCATAAAGAAAGTCTTCCATTGGGGAGATTTGCAACATAGAGTATTTGATGCTTTAAAGCAAAATATAATTTCGTCACTGACCCTAACAATTCCAGATCTAAGACAACCATTTGAGATCCAAACAGATGCAAGTGATTATGCTATGGGAGCAGTGCTCATGCAGCATGGTAAGCCTATCTCATTTCATTCTGAAACTTTTAATGGAGCTGTGACTAAATATCCTACATATGATAAATATTTATATGCATTGGTACAAAGTGTAAAGAAATGGAAGCATTACTTGATGGTAAAATAGACCATTATCCATACCGACCATCAGTTATTGCAGTATTTACAATCAAAATCCAAATTGCAACAATCAAGACATTTGAGGTGGATGGGTTTTCTACAACAATTTCACTTGGATATCAGGTACAAGAAAGGAATCTAGAATAAGGTAGTTGATATGCTCTCTAGTCCTATTGTAAATTCAACTATTATTCTCAAGCATAATTATATTATGCATGAAAGTTACATTGAACAGTATGTGAATGATAGTGATTTTCAAGATGTGTATGAGAACTTGAGTAGAGGAAACCAAAGTGAAGATTTAGATTATCATGTGCATAAAATTTGTTGTATCACTTGGGCAAGTTATGTATACCATAGGGAGAAAGAAACAGTATCATATGGGAGGTGCACACATCATTGATTGCATGAAATTTTGGTGTAGGCAAGACAGTAGTGCATCTACAAAAGTATTGTTATTGGCCACGCATGAATGAAAGTGTTTCTCATTTTATTAGAGGATGTTATTTATGTGCAACAGGTAATCCTAGTAATAGGAATCTTGGTTTGTACACACCACTTCCAGTTCCTTCTCATCCTTGGGAGAGCATCTCAATGGATTTTGTAGGAGGCCTTCCTATGTCAAGGAAAGGTCATGATTATTTGTATGTTGTGGTAGATAGGTTCAAAAAAATGTGCATTTTGATGGCATGTAAGAAAACTATTACAGCTGAACAAACCACTAATATTTTCTTTCAAAATGTATGGATCCATTTTGGTCTTCCTACTTCTATTGTAAGTGATCAAGATTCTCGATTTGTTGGGAATTTTAGGTCAAAATTATGGGACATGATGGATACAAAATTGAAGAAGAGTACAGAATTTCAACCACAAATAGATGGTCAAACAAAGGTGGTAAATAGGATTGTTATTCATCTTCTAAGAGGCTATTTCATCAAGCATCCCAAGTTGTGGGATGAACAGTTACACTACATACAACATGCATACAACCGGGCAAAACATTCTTCCACAAATACATCGCCATTTGAGGCATGTTTTGGTTACTTGCCAAGATCCCCATTGGACTTTATCTTTGAGAAATATGTTGCTATAGATGGAAATAGTGACATAGATAAAGCAATAAAGTTCATTGAGCAAATTTAGTTGGTACATCAGACAGTGCAAGAGAAACTTAAGAAGAGTCAAAGCAACTACAAGCCAAGGCATGACAAGCATTGGTTTGATCACAAATTCCAAGTTGGAGATGAAGTTTGGTTGTACATAAGCAAAGAAAAATTGCAAGGGGAAGGTAAAAATCTCAAACTAATCTGTTATGGTCCATTTAAAATTCTGGAAAAGACTGGTAAAAATGCATTCAAGCTAGATTTGCCTCCTTATGTGCAAATCTATTTTGTCATTAATGTTGAGAATTTGAGATTGTTTGAGCCTCCTTTGATTGTTGATCAAGGAGAGAATGTTCAGCTACTATCAATAGATTATTTATCACCAGATATCTTGATGAACACCAACAAGATCTCATACTTGACAGAAGAATCATAACTTCAAGAATAGGTAATGTTGAATACCTTAGAGTTGGACTCAAAGGTCAAAATCCTTCAAAGAAAAAATCTTTGGAGATTGGAAAAGTGAGGGAGTTGTACCCTCACTTGCTGAACAATTGATAATATCTTTTGGGGTCCAAAAGGCTTCTAGTGGGAAGGAATGATCTAAAGCTCAAGTTTTAGCTAAAAATTTAAAGTGCTTGAAATTGCTTCAAACCTGAATAACCGGATAGAGTTCGTTTCCAAGATTCCGGCACAACTCGTTTAATCAAAATCCAAGTTCGTATGACTGAGATATCTTCTGCTGTTTGTTTCCCAAAATGTAGAAATTATACAACATGGATGTATATTACTAGACTCCCCTGATCTAACAAATTAACTTATGTTAAATACAGAATCCTTCCACTTAATTCTTTGCGGAAATTAAATCGCCAATTGCAAAACACATATGAAGCAAAATCAATCACACATAAACATAGTTGTTTAAAGGGAAAGCTTAAGGCTAAAAACCCCAACTATCATATATTATGTATATAAATGGATCGTATAATAATCACATACAAAGCTTAGTACATAAAGCTCTCAGTACAATCAACAATCATTACACACTATCATGCAGAAATGTGCATATCTATGCACCAATTTCTTGCCTCTTGATAGCCTGCCTCCACTGCGCAATCCCTATTGAAGAAGACTCCTGAATGAATTCAATTTGGCCTTGCCTTGACTGCGCAATCCTCATTGGAATCTCCAATGTGTGTCAGATGCATTGAATGCATCACTATAGTCACAACAGATAGTCCATCTCACTTTTTCACCTATCTCTCCACTAGGTCTCCACTGGAACTGACATGCAACTAGTTAACTGTTGTATTTGTTCAGTTGGAAGTGATTCTCTAGTTGTGAATTAATTAAATAATTAACTCACTAAACTCTCACTATTGTATCTTCAGTTAGAACTAGATACAACTAGCACAACTGATTTTAACTCACTTAACTGAGTTAAACTAAATAACAACTCCCATAACTACTCTTCCAACTCTGTCATAACTCTGCCACTTCAGTTCTAACTGAGTCCTCCATGCATGAGTCACCAACCACCCTAGGAATTTTGTAATTCCTTCAGCCCACTGATTTGCCAAATATTTTCACTGAAACAAAGTGCTCCAAGAGAATAAGTTGATATTTATTATCAGATTATTATTAAGGGCTAATAATAATCGACATGCATCTATTTTTAGATTAGCGATCTATAAATAGACTTCGCCCAATCTTCTAAAAATAGAATTTCATATATTTTTTTCAAATTGATCAACCATCTACAAATAGAATCCTGAAACTTATATAATATTCTCACCATGTATAAAAATATACATACACCTGAAAATAGCCTGCGGGCCCCACTTAGTGAAGGTGCTTAATTTTCACTCCTCTTGATATGCTCTTTTTGTCCGTTGGGCTGCCTGCCAAATCTGCATCTGTGAAGACATGAAAATTATCCTCATCCATCTGTATGTACCATAATCCATACTCAGATGTGACCCTGAGATATCTCAGGACATGCTTTCCTTCCTTTCAAAAGAGCTTGTTAGGCTTAACCATCGCTTGACTAAGCTGGTTAACCACATAGCATATGTCTGGTATTGTATTAACTAAATACATGAGCGAACCCACCAACTGTCGATAGATAGTAGCATCCACTACCTCTACCGATGTAGCATCCTCTTTCCTCCAATTTCCTGGAAGAGGAGTATCCATGGGCTTGCAGTCCTGCATGTAAAACTTACCAAGTATCTCCCGAGCATACTTGCCTTGAGACACAAATAGTTCACCTTCTCGCTGCCATATTTCCAATCCAAGGAAATAATGAAGGAGGCCCAAATCCTTCATCTCAAACTCCTTTTCAAGATCTTCCTTGCATGAGTGTATCAACTGCTCATCACCTATTAGTATTAAATCATCAACATAAAGAACATTGATTAAAAGCTTACACTCTACCACAATTTGGTATAGGTTTGCATCCGCCTCACTCTTGGTGAAGCTAAGTCCGATGAAATATTTTTCGATCCATGTGTACCAAGCACGGGGTGCTTGCTTCAGCCCATACAATGCTCTTTTGAGTCTGCACACATGCAACTCGCTGCTGAAGATCTCAAATCCTTCAGGTTTCTCAATGTACACTTCTTCCTCAATGATGCCATTAAGGAACACAGTCTTCACATCCATTTAATGAATGTGCCAACCTATCTACGCTGAGAGAGTAAGGATGGTTCTTATGGAAGAATACCGTGCGACAGGTGCAAAGGTTTCTTCATAATCAATCCCCTCGATCTATGAGAAGCCCTGGGAAACAAATCTTGCCTTATACTTCTCGACACTCCCATCAGCAGCTTGCTTTACATTGTAGATCCATTTTGAACCTACCACTGATTCCAACCGTCCTTGGAACAATCTCCCAAGCATTTTTTCTGACAATGGAGTCACACTCATCCACCATGGCATGTACCCATGTGGGCTTCTGCACTGCTTCCTGAAAGGAAGATGGCTCTGTCACAATACATTTACTCATGAGAGCCATGTATCCAGTGAATCGGTCAGGTGACTGTCTCTGACTGCACTATGATGTAGGGACTCATACATTCTGTGCCGCATCAAGCTTCAGTCTCTCAGCTTCTGTGGTATGCCTTCTGCATGTTCTGATGTTTGGCTCTGCGTGAGTGGACTCCTCCACTCCATGATCCTCCTCCTATGGCTGATCCACATCTTGAGGCTCATCTTTGGGAACAAGAATTTCCTCCTCTGCATGCAAGTGTAGCTCCCTCTCAAGTGAAAACTTCATGGCTTTCTCCTCATTGAATTTTATATCCCGTCACACCACAATCATCCTGCTGTTTGGAAAATACACATGATAATTATGTGGTGTTTCTGGGTATCCCAGAAATATCCCAACTTCTATAGTCAGCTCCAGCTTCTTCCTGTCATCCTTTGTCACATGAATGTAAACAGATGAGCCAAAAATCTTCAAATGAGAAATATCAGGCTTCTTACCAGTAAAAGCTTCTTCAGGTGCACTCATGCCAAGTACTCTATGAGGACAACAGTTTTTCACATAAACCGTAGTGTTTCATGCTTCTACCCACAAGTGCATTGGTAGGCCCTGGTCATGCAGCATAGCTCATGCAACACCCACGATCGTTCTGTTCTTCCTCTCCGCGACCCCATTTTGCTGTGGGTTATGAGTCGCTATGAGTTTTCTTAGAATTCCTTCTTTGCTACAAAAGTATTTGAATTCGTTCGAGATATATTCACCACCATTATCGCTCCGCAGAGCCTTCACTTTCTTCCCCGAATCCTTCTCCACCAATGCTTTAAACTCACAGAACTTTGAGAATGTTTCACTCTTCTTCTGCATGAAGAATATCCAACATTTATGAGAATATTCATCAATAAACATAACATAATACCTGTGTTTTGCTGTTGAAGCAACCGAGAAAGGTCCACACACATCTGTGTGAATTCTCTCTAAGATCACCGAAGCACGGTTCTCCTTCTCATGAAAGGTGGTATTCACAAACTTACCCATAGTACATCCCTTGCACTGATATAACTGCGCAAGATTACCCTTGGGAAGTCCAGTATAAATCTGCTGCAAAATCTTCAAGGCACCATGGTGAAGATGGCCCAATCTCCTGTGCCATAATTTTCCCTCATCCCAGCTCACCACTTCTTCTGCTTTTCCCATCATTGCAGTGAATCCATCTACCTCCAGCTTGTAGATATTCTTAATTTGAATCCCTATCCTCTTGGTTTGACATGTTGTTTTATGTCGCAGGAAAAATTTTCCCTCGCTGAAAACAATGTCATAACCTCTGTCCTCTAACATCGCGACCGAGACCAAGCTCTTCTTCAAACCTGAAACATACATAACATCTTTCAATAGAAATGGTTTACCTGAATCCCTCTCAAAGGAAATGGTCCCAATGTCGGCTGGACTTTATCTACCATTGCCACCCATCTCTATATGCATTTGGAGATCTTTCTCCTCAAAGTCACTAAACAAATCCTTGTCTCCTGTCATGTGGAAGGAAGCACCACTATCAAGATACCACACCGATCCCATTGCAATTGAAACCAAGCATGCAATCAAAGAGAAATCAAGTTAAAATTGTGAGGCTAAGGCCTCACCTGCTGCAGCTCCAATAGCCTTATTTTTCTTCTTTTTTGTGGGTAGTTAGTGGCGAGATTCCCATGTTCGTGACAATGAAAACACTTTACTTTGGAAAAATCCAGCTTCTTGCCTTTAGCCTCACATATTGGATGGTATTTCTTCCCCTTCCCTTTTCTTTATTTGGCAGCCAAAGCGCAATTCTCTTCATCATCATTCTTCGATGAAGAGACATCCTTGGTACTTCACCTTATCTCCTCCTACACTAGATCCGACCAAAGTCGCTCCCAATCTGGCAGTTTCTTCTGTCCATTGACAGAGTCCTCATAAATGTGCCAACTCTTCGGTAATCCAAGGGGAGCCAAGATCACCAAGTCATCATCTGCAACTGTGATTCCCACACTCCCCAGCTCATCCCTACATTGGAAAAACTTCGTGAGATATTTTGGAATACTTTCGCCCTTCTCCATTTTGATTTTTCTGAGCTTATCTTTCAGCGCCAACTTCCTATGGTCACTGCTGCTTTGGAAAATATCTTTCAAAGCCTTCCAAATTGCAAATGGAGTGGCTTTATCATGAAGGCTTGACACAATATGGTCCTTTACACCTTCCAACATAATTCGTCTTGTCTTTGCTACCTTCTTTTGCCATGCGTCAAGTAATGGAGCATTGCTAGAAGTAGGCTTAAGAACATCACTATCGATGAACTCCTTGAGACCATTATCTTCAAGCACCGCCTCCATCCTATCCTTCCAAACTATGTAGTTCGAGCTACCCTCAAGGGCATACTTCAACTGCAACCCATTGAAATCCATTTCAATGAATACTTAACTGTCGCACCAAGAAATTTCTGTAGCAAATTCGAATTGTCCACCAGCACAAAACTCAACACCGCTTCAAGATTAGAATCTCTAGTGATTAACACTGCTCTGATACCATGTAGAAAATATACAAGATGCATGTAAATTACCATACTCCCCTTATCTAAAAAATTAACTTATGTTAAATACAGAATCCTTCCACTTAATTCTTTGCGGAAATTAAATCGCCAATTACAAAAAAGATATGAAGCAAAATCAATCGCACATAAAAATAGTTGTTTAATGAGAAAGCTTAAATCTAAAAACCCCAACTATCATATATTATGTACATCAATGGATCATGTAATAATCTGATACAAAAATTAGTACATCAAGCTCTCAGTACAATCAACAATCATTACACACTGTCATGCAGAAATTTGCATATCTATGCACCAATTTCTTGCCTCCTGACATCCTGCCTCCATTGAGAAATCCCTGTTGAAGAAGACCCCTGAATGAATTCAAATTGGCCTTGCCTTGATTGTGCAATCCTCATTGGCATCTCCAATGTGTGTCAGATGCATTGAATGCATCACTATAGTCACAACAGATAGTCCATCTCACCCTTTCACCTACCTCTCCACTAAGTCTCCACTAGAACTGACATGCAAGTAGTTAACTGTTGTATTTTTTCAGTTTCAAGTGAGTCTCTAGTTGTGAATTAATTAAATAATTAATTCACTAAACTCTCACTGTTTTATCTTTCGTTAGAACTAGACACAACTAGCACAACTGAGTTTAACTCACTTAACTGAGTTAAAATAAATAACAACTCCCATAACTACTCTTCCAGCTCTGTCACAACTCTGCCACTTTAGTTCTAACTGAGTCCTCCATGCATGAGTCACCAACCACCCTAGGAATTGCGTAATTCCTTCAGCCCACTAATTTTCCAAATCTTTTCACTGAAATAAAGTGCTCCAATAGAATAAGTTGATATTTATTGTCAGATTATTATTAAGGGCTAATAATAATCGAAATGCATCTATTTTTAGATTAGCGATCTATAAAGAGACTTCGCCCAATCTTCTAAAAATAGAATTTCATCTATTTTTTCCAACTTGATCAACCATTTACAAATAGCATCCTGCAACTTATAGAATATTCTCACCATGTCTAAAAATAGCCTGCAGGGCCCAGTTAGTGAAGGTGCTTAATTTTCACTAAGCTCATCATCTTGTTGAATCTCAACACAAAACATGAATTTTTTTTAGTAGAACAGGTACAGTGCTGATGTGGCAGGTACAGTCAGCATTTGCAAGAATATCCTCCAGAAACAACCAATGACACTGTGTCAAGTGGCATCCCCAGATTCGTCGATGATGACTAAGAAGTGAAAATTTTTTATTCCCAAGTCTGAGTGGAATTTTATTAAATTGGAATTTTATTTTATATGGTGGCCAATGGGGAAGGGCCACATGTCATGCCACGTAGCCCCCCCTGACAGGAAAGGTTGGAAGGTCAAATTATCAGTTATATTAAGGTTTGGAACATTGGGTTACAAAGTGGCATATTAGCACACACACACACACACACACATATCCTAAAGTTGAAACCCACCTTTCGGCGGTCTTTACTATCTTTGGAGGAGTCACTACCAAAACTTGGAGAAGGGGCAGATATGGTGGATTAGACAAGTTGGCGGAAAGGAATTCTTTATGCATTGGAGAAAAAATATATGGCAGGGTCGGGGCTCGAACCCCTCACCTCTCGCCTGTCATATGCGCGCTCGACCATCTCTCCTATGGGATAGTTCTTACCCATACCATCTTCCCCATTTATTTGAATTGTAACTGCCTGAAAATTTGGGGTTGGAGGGGGCCAGCCCCCTCCCCATGTGACTAGAAGCACACGATCGAGAGCCAGTTCAAACCAAAACCGACATAAATTAATCAGGTTTAATTAAAGTTCAAATTGTGGCTTAATGATGTTAAGACGTCACTAGCGTGTAAAGTGCAGTTAAAAATTAAACATATATTATCTGTCGCTAATCATGTTTAACGGTTAATTAACTCGATATTTAGATTGCCGGAATTTTCGGAGGTAATGCCTAAATTGGCGAATTTTCCAAAATTAGAATTTTAATTGGCAGTTTCTCGAGTTTTGGAGGAGAAACTAGGGCAAAGCTGGGTTTGGTCATAACTCACTCAATTTTCGACCACACTTAGCTAAGTAAAAGTCATTTTTGGCTAATTTTCATGCTAGGAACTCAATGAAGTAGGTTGCAGAGGCAGAAAAGGTGATCTACAGGTGTTTTAGTACATTTGAAGATTTTTGAAGGCCGGGGCCACTAGATTTCCAGGTCATTGTCAAAGCATCCAGAGTCCAAATTCAACAAAAAAATAGTCATTTTGAAGAGATTATGATGTTATAAACTCATTGGAACATGTTCCAAGAGGTTCTGAAGCTTGTAACAACAATTTGAGCACAATTGAAGCTAATAGAAAGATCACACTATGAAGCTGGACCAAGGAGATGCAGTTGAGGAGGGGTGAAATCCTTTATCAAAATTATCTGTGTTAAGCTCTGTTATATGTGCTTGCTATGTTTACTATTTCTTCTATTTTTTCATTTAAAATTATGTATTTTTAAGCTATGAAAAACTCATAATTTCACTAAGTACATTGTTTGTCAATCACATGCTCTTAAACAAACTCATGAAGGATAAGTAAAACAATGAAAATAAAAGTTTATATCTGAAATGAAGCTAGCACAACATTAAATAGAAAGTAATTTCAGATCAGGAAAACAAAGGAAGATGATTTCAGTGTGGGAGATGTAGTTCTCCAATGGGATGCCTGGAACGAGGAGAAATGAAAGCAATTTAAGTTTGAAAACTTGTGGAAAGGACCATACAAAATTTTGGTTTTCAGAGGGAAGAATGTATTTGTGTTGGAGGAACTTGATGGAAAATATTTTTAAGGAGGACTAGTCAATGGTAGTCTCCTTAAGCACTACCTCACTTGATTTTTCAGAAATTTATCATTTTCATTATGCATACTGGTTTATTTTACTGCCAAAGTGTGAAGGGGTTATCATGTAAGCTTTAAGCCCAAGGTGAAGGCCATAAGGTTTCTTTGATCAACTGTTGTTTCAAATATTTTTTTAGCTCATTTCAGTTTGTCAAGTCATTTCATTTTTTCATGACAAACTGAAATGAGCTAAAAAAATATTTGAAACAACAGTTGATCAAAGAAACCTTATGGCCTTCACCTTGGGATTCAAGTCATTTCATTTTTTCATTTCATTTCAGTTTTTCAAGTCATTTCATTTTTTCATTTCATTTCAGTTTGTCGAGTTATTTCAGTTTTGAGTCTTGTTTTTTTTTTTCTAACTCCATTCCTAATGGACGAGGCTACTTGGTCTACAATGTTCATGACACCTCTTAAGGAGCTACAATCCCCAGCTGGATCCAATTATAGTGTATGTGAGTCATGTCAATCACCAGTAATCAAATTATGCTCTTTCATATGGTTGATAGGGTCCCAGGGAAAATTTTTATAGTTTCAAAGAGTTTTAAAACACAAATTTGATCATTGGTTAGTCATATAGGTCATTACTACTCCCTTCATTCTCATGGTCAATAAATATTGTCATGGACATGTCTTTATCTCTTGGAAGAATGTATTGGTCATCTTGGCCATCATTCTGGTGTAGGAATTTCCAGGGTAAGTTCCGTAGATCAAGAACCAAAGGTCACCGCTCACAAACAGATCACAAATCAGTACACCAATATAATCACGTGGTTAAAACCCTCAAAGAGGGAAATAGTTCACGCCCTGAACCAACGTGACCACTTCAGGAAATTTATTAATATAAAAAGAAAAGTTACATATGTTTCTCTCATAAATGGTTACCGGAAAAATGACCCTCCATGCTCTTTAAATAGAGATCATGGACCAATCGGGTGTTAAGCCACAGATCAAGTGTTGTTAATACTGAGGTGAGAGATAACCGTCAGATCACTACAAATTGTGACTGTCGGATTAGAAGTTACAAATGTACATGGTAAAGAAACACACTTTACCTAACTCTACAATAGACTAAGTTATTCTTCACTATTTCCTATGTGTCTGAATATCCTAACATCCCCCCTTAAGAACAACTTGGGATAGGATTGAAGGATTTACAAAGGTGACACAAAAGGAGCCTATTTCCTATGTGTCAAAATATCCTAACATCCCCCCTTAAGAAAAAATTGGGATAGGACTGAAGGATTTAGAAAAGTGACACAATAGGAAAAGGAAGGAGGCATTAGAGCCTATCCCCCCTTAATGACAACATTCCTGAACTCCAAGCATGGATCTAAGTTTGGTAAAATTCACTTCTATGAAAGCCTTCATAAAGATATCGGCTACTTGATCATTGGTCGGGCAATACTGCACTTCAAGAACACGATCATGAATGAGCTTTCTCATGAAGTGTATGTGGAGTTCAATGTGTTTCATACGCTGATGTTGAACTAGATCTTTACATAGCTGAATGGCACTCTGATTATCACACCAAAGTGTAGTTGGATGCTGTTGATGAAGACCAAATTCAGACAGGATCTGACGAAGCCACATGGATTCCTTGCTGGCTTCAACTGCACCACAATACTCTTCTTCTGCTGAAGAAAGGGAGATGGCACTGTGTTTCTTACAAGACCAAGTAATAGGTCCTGAACCAAGAGTGAATACATATCATGTAGTGGACTTCCGATCATCAGGGTCACTAGCCCAATCAGAATCAGTGAAACCAATCAATAAGGGAGATGCTCCTGCACTGTAATGAATCCCAAACTGAACTATACCTCGAATATATCGAAGTATTATTTTATCTACTTTCCAATGACTTTCATGAGGTTGGTGCATAAACCAAGTGACAAGACCAGCGGAAAAGGAAAGGTTAGGACGGGTATGGGTTAGATACAAAAGTTTACCAACAAGTTGACGGTATAAGGTAGCATCAACTTCAGGGGTAGTACAGTTGACTGAAATCTTGACTCCAAACTAAAATGGAGAAAGGGTAGGCTTACAGTGTTCCATGTGAAAGTGGTGTAGAAGATCACAGGCATACTTGGACTGAGAGAGGGTAATGCCTTCCTTGGATTGCAAGGCTTGAAGACCAAGGAAATAATGTAAGTGTCCTAAGTCTATCATTTCAAACTCATTTTTGAGGCTATACTTCACATGGTTTATATGGTTTGGATCACTACCAGTAAGGAGAAGATCATCAACATAAAGAAAAATGATAGTGAAGGAATTACCCACTTTCTTGGTGTAGACAGTGTTGTCAGAATGACACCTAGAAAATCCATTATCTAAGAGAAATCTGTCCATTTTGGCATACCAAGCCCAAGGAGCTTGTTTGAGACCATAGAGAGACTTCCTAAGGTGAAAAACAAGGCTGGAGTCTTTTTGGACAAAGCCAGGGGGTTGTTCCATGTAGATTTCTTCATGAAAATCTCCATGTAAGAAGGAAAATTTAACATCCATCTGATGGACTTCCCATTTAAAGGAGGCAGCAAGGGAAAGAACAAGGCAAATATAATTCCTTTTGGCAACAGGGGAGAAGGTTTCAGTATAGTCAATGCCTTCAACTTGTGAAAAAACTTTAGCGATAAGACAAGCTTTATGTCTATAGACTTTTCCATCTGGTCCAAACTTTGTTTTGTAAACCCACCTGCATCTGACAAGTTTTCTTCCTTTTGGAAGAGGAACAAGATCCCAAGTATTCTTTTCCAATAAGGAACGATACTCTTCATTCATAGCTTCATCCCAATTTGGATGACCGGAGGCTTCTTCAAAGGTTTCTGGATCAAGTTTTTCTGGAACTTGAGCTAATAAGGAAGAGGCTCTTTTGAATTGAGAACGTGTATGTCGTTGATCGGCAGGGTCACCTGCAAGAGAACCTACCGCATCCCGAGTACAACGGACCCATCTTGGAAGCGTTGGAGTATAAGGAACAATTTCACGAGTTGGAGGAGGATTTTCATCCTCGCTGTCATCATCTGAACTAGAAGGAATGCTATTAAAAATAGAAGAGAGAGAGAGAGGTGGAACATATGTCGAATCAGGCTCACAGGCCAAAGGTGGCACACCCGCCGAACTAGGCTCACAGGCCGATATATTTTCATCAAACTTTATATCTCTTCTAATGATTATTTTTTTGGATTTTAGTTGAAGAAGTCTATATCCTTCGACATCTTCAGAATATCCAACAAAAATACATTTTTCACTCTTAGGTTCTAAGGCTTTATGTTTCGCATCTGGAATATGGGCCCAAGCATCTTCCAAAAATAAGAAAGCGACTTTCATCTGGTTTGATTGAGATCCAAGCTTCTTCTAGAGTTATATTCTTTAAAACCTTAGAAGGAGTGCGATTTACTATGTAATTTTCACAGTTAATTGCTTCTGCCCAAAAATTAAGACTAAGTCCTTTAGATTGAAGCATACAATTAGCCATTTCTTTTAAGGTGCGATTATTCCTTTTAGCTACACCATTTCGTTGTGGAGTATATGGAACAATATGTTGCAATTGAATGCCATGCTCAGTGAAAAATTTGATAAATTTTTTGTTAACATATTCTCCGCCATTTTCTGATCTTAACTGAAGAATTTTATGTCTAGATTGTTTCTCAACAAAGGCCTTAAAGGCCAAGAGCATGTTAAAAACTCCACTCTTGAGTTTTAAGAGATATAACCAAGTGCATCTAGAAAAATCATCAATGAAAGTTTAGAAGTACTTTCAACCAGAGAAAGAAAAAACAGGAAGTGGACCACATAAATCACTGTGCACAAGCTGCAAAGGGGTTGAAGCGTGCCAAGAGGCACATTTGTCAAAACTATCCTGATGATGTTTTCCGAGTACATGTTCGGAGCAAACACCATCTCGGCAAGATACCATAGGAAGGCCCGTCACCATATTTTCCTTACATAGAGTTTGAAGAGAGTGATATTTTAAGTGACCAAATCGCTCATGTCAAAGTTTTCTCACATCATCATTATGAGCAACAAAAACAGAGGGAAGAGATGATGACCCAAAGTTGTCAAACTTATACAACCTTGTGGAATCATCAGCAATGCCAGTAGCTAAAATATGTTTAAGATCTTTGAGGTCCTTGATTACAACATCATGAGGTGAGAATTCTACTATTTTCCCTTCACTTGAATGAGTTATCTAATAAACAGATAGAAGGTTGCATGACAAGGTAGGAACACATAGTACATCATTAAATTGACCATTATCTAGATGAATGGTTCCAGATCCTACAACACTAAGAGATCTATCATCACCAACATAAATATGTTTGGTGTTACAATCATTTAAAGAAGAAAACATGGATTTATTTTTAGCCATGTGGTAAGAAGCTCTAGAATCAATGAACCACTCATGAGAAGGAGAACTAGAAGATACATTTAATGCATAACCAGATCTTGATGCTTGACAACCACAAGCAGAAAGTGCCATGCCTGAAGATGAAGGTGAAGAGTGCTCCAAATTGATGTTTTGCTTCTTCATTGCTGCTTCTAAGGCTTCCATCTTCTTAAAACATTTGGAATCTATATGGCCATCCCTATTGCAAAAGTTTCAATGTCTATCTGTCTTCTTCCCTTTGTTTTGATTTTCCTTATTATTTTGGTGATTTGATTTTTTAGTTTGCGGCTAAAATTGCTTAGGGCCCTTGTTTGGTTTAGGACAATATTTTTTAGGATACTGCTTCTTGGGATTCTTTTGATATGGTTGTTGTTGGGCTGCTAAGGCTTTCTTAGAAGCATTTCCAACAGTGATAAAACCAAGGTGTAAAATTTTTTCTTGTTCTCTTATCAAAGAATCACAAAAGGCATCAAAAGAGGGATTCTTGTAGGTGGTTCCTGAAGAAATGATGGCTTCTATGGTGGAATGGAAGGTGGAAACAAATACAGAGTATGCAGGACCAAGCTTAGCAAGAATGCAATATATGAGGCTACCATCGTCCTTTTTGATCTTACAACCTTCTTAAATAATATCGAGGGTCTTAAATTTGGACAAAAAATCTTCAATGGAGGAGAAATTATTGGGGTCCAAAGTAAGCAACTCATTTTCAAGCTGGTGGGCCTAGATTTGATTTTGAACGCCAAAAACAGTTTTTAGCTTTTCTAGGGCCTCATCAGGGGTGTCAATGTCAAGGATTTGAAATCGAAGATCTTGAGAAATGGAAATTCCTATCAACCCTCATGCTTGATCTTGTTTATTTTTTCATTTAGTAGCTTTATCATCATCATAAGGTTTAGTTTCTTGTCCTGTGGCTATTATATAAAGCCCTTTACTTCTAAGTATATCAACCATGTGAGGTAGCCATTGGAAATAATTGGTGCTATTAAGAATAACTGGGCATGTGCTTTCCATTAAAAAAGAAAACTAAAGCTAAGAAAAGTTGAAACTAACTGCTCCAATGGAAATATCTTGAAAGATTAGGCCGTTAAAAAAAAAACGGCTTCCGGATGAAGAAGTTATGCCTTTTTAAAAATCTAAGTTGTAGATGCTGAATAGTTACGAGAATGGGATAAAGTGCGGCTTTTAAAAAAAAAAATTCGACCCCTTTGAACAATTTTTTTTACAAAAGAAGCTTGAGAAGGAGACTTGAACCCAAGACCTCTATTCTCATAAACTAACCCCTCACCAAGTGAGATAGTAAAAGGATCACGTTATTGTATGAAAGGAGGAAGGTTTTTTTTTCTTACTCTTCGGTGTGTGTGCCTTTTCCTAAACAAAAAAACAGAAAAACTGAGCAAAAAAAAAAACCAAATGCAAAGCCTTACGACATAATGTTAGATTTTCATTTAGCCTTATCAGCAACTATCACTTTTTTCACTATTTTTGATTTCCCGAGATCGCACAAAGACGCGGGGAAAGAGCATATGTGGCAAAAAAAACCCTCTTCTTGTTTCTGATTTTCCGAGATCACACGGAGTGCATAGAAAAGAGAATACATAGAGAAGAGGGTATAGATCCAATAAATAAATAAAACCTTAATGCCGAAAATAAACAGAAAAGAAAAAACCGAAATAAGAAGAACTATTAACAAATATAATTGCAAAATAGATGCTTTATACCTCCAGATCTAAACTGACATAACTTGGGCAGTCGGAAACCTTTTTGCATGAAACGAAAGGTGTTTCTCAATATAACAGATGCTTTGGACACAACCGAGCAGTTCTCCAAGCCCAAAAATGTTCAAAAATAGTATATATACAAAACGACATTCGCATGCAATCAAAACAACTTTGGATTTTGATCAACAATAGACGCGGCCCTCCAAATAGCTCTGATACCATGTAGGAGTTTACAGGTTAAGTTTCGTAGATCAAGAAACAAAGGTCACCTCTCAAAAATAGATCACAAATCAGTACACCAGTATAATCACGTGGTTAAAACTATCAAAGAGGGAAACATTCCATGCCCTGAGCCAACGCGGCCACTTCAGGGAATTTACTAATATAAAAAGAAAAGTTACATATGTTTCTCTCATAAACGATTACCGGAAAAATGACCCTCCATGCTCTTTAAATAGAGATCATGGACCAATCAGGTGCTAAGCCACAGATCAAGTGTCGTTAATACCGAGGTGAGAGATAACCGTTGGATCACTACAAATCGTGACCGTCGGATTATAAGTTACAAATGTACATGGTAAAGAAACACACTTTACCTAAATCTACACTAGACTAAGTTATTATTAAATATTTTATATGTGTCGGAATATCCTAACATCTGGCTATCGTTCCTTATAGGGTAATCATTAGGTCATATTATCAAATGTCATGTAAATAGGTCATTTCATCATCTAAGGTCACCATTAAAGGGAGTAGTAATAGGTAAAAGTGTTCTATAATGATCTATAAAATGAGTTTTGATATTTATTAAGATATAATTATGTATAATAAGGTTTGACGTTGCAGTACACTATATTTAAGCTTGGTTGCTCTGAGGGTTGGGATGTAATTTGATGGTGGAGAGGTGTCTTATGAGAGATAAATGAGTAAAAGATGTTCTTGGTTGGTCTTTTTATAGGCTGGAGGGTCGATTTTCTCTTAAGTGGTTATGTGGCCCCACCTTTTCTTTTCACAAAATGAATTGATAAAACCTTAAAATTTCCATTACAATAAAAACAGAGGTTTCAAACAACTCTCCTTAAAGTAAGAAAAATAAAGACAGAAACATAAATTAAAGGGGTGATTTGTTGGAGGAATGTCCCGTTGTCCCTTCATCCATTTGCTCCTTGAGTTGAATAATATTAAGCATAGGATGAACCTAGGGAGGTTGGCCTAGCCTAATGTGTTGGTGTCCAGTAAAAACAACATCAGATAATGGAGGTAGCATGTATGAAGATGTATCTGTAAGACAACAAAGCATGAGCCATTGGTTGTGAGGCTTCACTAGATATTTCCAGTATCTTTCCCAATCTAGCTTTTCTATCTTCTTGATGTGCTCCTCTTTCACTTTTGACACTTCCTGCCATTGTCTTATCAAATATTTTACCAAGGGTAATGCACTAGGAGTACATCTCTCTATGAGATTTGCTGTGATCAGGTTCTAGCTGAGAGTTTCCACAATGTTTGTGGCAATGTCTTCAACTTTGGTTATTTCCCTATATGCTTTCTTTAGTTGTATATCCCAATCTGTGAACAATATTTATTTCTTTAATTCTTCAATTCTGGGCAGGTTTGCCTTTCAGCCATCAGAAGAATCTTTCCAAGTTACAAATTTGGATACCTTCTCATCTATGCCATCAAAACTAATTCTCATTTCAGCAATGTTATTAACAAGTTAATCGCTTTGCTCACATAATTCATGGATGCTTGTTAATTGTTGATAAAATATGACCTATTGATGTGCCAATAAGGTGCTTAATTCTAAAGCTTCTTTCCTAAACTCATAAATATTTGGAACATCTTTCATTTGCTCAATGGAGAGCTGCAACTAATGGATTTGAGTATTTTATAATTAATTTCACCTTGATGCCAAATATTCAGTTGGTGCAGGCTCTCTTGCAGTTGTGCGATTTGTACCTGTAGCTGCTAACTAACACTCTGTTTTTATGCTTGTAACTATGTTTCAAGTTGACGAATTTTTTCATCTTTTTGCTTCATCAGTTGATGAATCTCTGATGCCTTGTCAATAGTTACAGATTCATAGGCTCCTACAGACTGTGATAACTGAGTTAGACCTTGTGAAGGATCTGACTTTGTATCTTTCCAAACAATTTCCATTGACATATCTTCTTGAGTGAGAGTTTGGGTATGCTTTGTTCTTCTCTTTTTCTTCTACCTGCTAATAACTGCCTTGTGCCTTGGACTATAGAAGATGTCCAAGGGATGGATTTACTGAATATTTAAAACAATTTCAGAGGTTGGGAAGACTGGGATGTATTACATTCTCTCTATACTTACCATTTTTTTAGAGGGCCCAACATTAAATGGATCCTGACATGTAGAAAGAGGAGTTTGTACAATTTTTTATTGGCTAATAGTCATGGATGTTTGTTCTTATTAGATTTTGAGGTCAAACTCTTTCTGGACATCTTTGAGATTGCTTGGGAAATATAGATCTATTGTTTGAAATTCAACTGACTTCTCCTATTCTGCTGTATTAAGGACTTCAGTATCCTTAATAGTTGATTCATTTTCTTTCTGAGTCGTGATTTGAGAGACATCCAAGATCTTGAGTGGGATTGTTTCTAGTCTCTTGTTTATGTATTGCTGAAACTTTAGTAGTTGTGGTGGGTGAAGGCGTAAATTTGCCAACTTCTTAACTGCAACATAGTTTTCAACAGACTCAAACAAGTCATCAAAATAATCATCTTCGTGCAAAAAGGGTTTGATTTTCACTTGATTAGTGAAGTTATTAGCCACTTTGAAGGGATCATTTTTCCCGTTTGGAATTGTAAACAATTTCAAGCACTCTATTTGGAAAATTTCCAGTATAGCATGCTTGTAGTTGTCTAGTCCATAAACACCATAGTTAATCAGAAAGGAAGGGCATAATGCCTTCTTGGATTCTTTCAAAAATATGGTCAGACCATTTCCCACAGATTAGAATGTGATTTCTCTCACGAGAAGTTTATCGTGAACATACAGGGGTAAGACATGTGGACGAGCTAGGCTCCCAAATACTCGTACATAGGTGAATGAATCCTCACCAAACCACTTTCCTATAGAAGAAAAGTTGACTTGAGCTTCTTTCAAAAGTCTGGGGGCTTTCTCATTGAAAACAACTTTAAAAAGGGATAGTATAACTCCATGACAGATTTTGTAAAAATGGCTTTCATATTTGGACTCCCAAAGAATACTATGAAATACATGAATGGGAATGGGATCTTGGGGAGTCCATTTCCAGCCCATGGCTGGAAAATCTGATATAAAACATACAACATCCATAATATAGCCACTCATATAAAATGGAAAAAAGATTTTAGAAGAGATAGAGCGGTTCTTTATGTATTCTAAAATTTGGGTGGCAATATTATTTGACAGAATATTTCCCCAAACCATAACTTAAGCATCAACTTCTACTTCCATAAGGGGAACCCATTCTACTAAAAATCTAGTTGTGTCTGACTAACCAAAAGTCTAGAAATCATGGCTAAGATATAGCAATAGGGACTTGCGAGAGAATCAGTAGAATACATACCCTTTTCATCGTTCTTATGTTTGTTAGGATTGCTCCTCCATTGCTTTATTGGCGCTGATTTGAGTTAATTTTCCTTAGCGAAATTTGCAAGGAATTCCCTATCATAAATCTTATCAGGGACCAGAAGATGGTACATTTGCTTTAGGTCCTCCGCCTTAAAGGAACCAATCATTGTTCCTCTACTGGTAAGGAAAGTTATGTCCCCGATATTAAGATTGTTGATAATCCACCTCACCATATCAGTATATGGTAGTATCTTAGGCGTTGTTGCAATTCGGTGAAGAAATGGATTGGCTACATCTCCAATTGTAGCTTCAGAAGAATTTGGAGTATTCGTTGTTGCCTTTCTCTGGATTTTGCGTGGCTTCTCATCTTCAAACAAAATATACATAGATTCCCATGGAGAGGATCCACTTTCAGGTCTGCATGTCGTATCTGTGAACAAGGGCAAGATATTTGTTCTCTCTGAGGTATTAAGCGCAAGATTAATAGGTGCCATATGCTTCTTTTGTTTCTTCAAAGCCTTAGACATTTAAGAAGAACTTTGGTTACACGAACTTGCTTGTAAATAAGTAAGAAAGAGTAAGTGGGAAGTAGCAACCTTTGAGTTTTATAATACGCACAAATACCGTAGTAAATAGAAACATTACAAATGAATGAGACTTCGCATGCTGATGGGATATGAATTGAATGCTCGTTGCAGGGAAATGATTATGGTTGTATGGGAGATAAAACCGTTAATTTATGACATTGATAACTGATATGGATTATCGTGCCATTATAATAATTTCTCAATTAAAACTAGATCTATCGCATTACATCATGACTCGTGTGTAATCTCTTCATTAAATACTGACGAGCTAGCTTTTTTGTTGATCACGACATCGCAGTCGCAATATCAGTGAAGTTAATAACATGCAATATGTGTTTTTGCAATGAGCATGCGATATGTGATCGCTTTATCGCATCGGCAATTTATGAATGGTAGAAAAATATCATGGTTGAGTTTTTGCAATGATGCGATATGCTTTATCGCATAGGCAAGTATGAGCCGGAGCAAATAAGAGTGTTAGGAGAAATTGCGATTTGAGAAATGCGATAGGCTAACGTGGCAGAAGTAGGTCCCACGGTATTCTTTATCAAATTTACTTAAAAATATGGCTTTTTCCTCATATAAAAGCGTTTCAGTGTATTCATTGGATCACAATGATGTTTGAAATCGTTATTTTTGTTATGTAAATGATTTTTTGATTTACGAAATGTGATTTATCTCCACTTAAGAATTTGGAAAGCCAACTTTTAAAATTTTTCGTCCCATTTTGAGACCTATTCCTATTAAAAGAAATATTCCAAGGGTTTATTTGCTTAAACTCTAAAAATTGAAAGGGTCCCCATTATTTTATAAAGTAAATAAGGCTTAAAATAATGGGGGTTTTTTTATTTATAAAACACTTCCATACACCTTCCTTGACACTTCCCCTCACCCATTTCCTTCATTTCCTTCATTTCCCTATAAACACTAGCCTACACTACACTTTCCTAGGCTAGGAGTACGTTTTTCATTTTCATACTCTTTCCCCTCACTCATTTCCCAAATTTTCACCTCCTTACACTCCCTAACATCTATCCCTACTCCCCAAAATTTTCCCAATAATTTAGACACTCTCAAAACCCTTCATCTCCCTCCATTCTTAAAACTACCTCAAATCCCCTATTTTCCTAAAGCTAAACCCTAATTCCCCTTCGTAGTGAGCTAGGGTTTCACATGGATCTAGAGACTATTGATGATCCGGATTTATGTAGGAACACAACAGAATACACATATAACCATAAATACAAAGATGCAGTGGAAATAACACTTCATTTCATTAATATCAAAGAACTGAAATTTTCTCACAGACAAAATAGAAATAAACTAGCTAGGGCACTAGTAGCTTATATCTGAGAAGAGATGTGGCGGATACAGGCCTATGAAATGTGTTAAAATGAGTCTCGAGGGCCTATTTATTATTTAGAAACAATGGGAAACCCTAAACATCCAAAACCATAACCCTAGGAGATGAAGCGCCAAAACTATGGGCCTCGTTTGGGTAAATTGGTGTTTCAACTTCCCGGGGATGTAACTTTGGCATACGATCTTTGTTTGACACGCACCATATATTTTTATAAATATCTATCTAATTAATACAACTTTTTATGTGACCAACATCGGTCAATGGACCCATGTTGCACTCGCTTTTCCCAAAAAACGTCGTTTAGGACCTCAAAACGGATCCGGAAGTTTAGGACCCGAAAAAATGCTAAAAATAGTAAGTTGTGCCGAAACTGAAAAAATAAAAGAGACAATGGTAGGGCCCCAAGTGGAATAGGTGGGTGGCCACCAATATCCACCTAGATCATTCCTCCCCCCTTAGGAAGTAATGGTCACCATTGCATTGAGTTCCTCCGTGAGATGAGGAAACTTCTGCTGAACTTGGTCCCTGGTGAACCACTTGCCTTGGTGCAGAAGTTGGCCAGCTTTGACAACCTGATACAATTAGATCTTATGTTAGCAAGTGTTCTTGATTTTCATGTCCGTGATACAATCTGTGGTGGCATGTTCCATGAATTTTGGGTTTAACTCTGTTGGTGTGAGTTGTTTTGCAATGTCAGAGGTGTCTAGTAGAGGTGGGAAGTAGGGACGAAGGCGGTCCACATTGAATATTGGATGCAGACCAAGGAATAGTGGAATATTGAGCTCGAAGGCATTGTTCCCTACAACCATGGTGATGGTGTACGACCCATATTAGAGCAGGCGAAGCTTGCGGTAGGGTCCAGTGAGGCGCTCCTTCTGCAAATGTAGCCACACTTTGTCACCCACTTGGAAGTTGTGTGGCACTCGATGTTGATCATGTCATTTATTGTACTTAGCATTGGCTCTGTCCAATATTTCATGAACCTATTGGTGGATGTGCTAAATGCGCTCGATGAATTTTTTCACTTTGTCAGCTTCAAACTGGACATGAGTCGAATTGGCTTGAGTAGCCGCAAATGGCATGGCTACGTCAATGGGACATAGTGGCTGGAATACCAAGCCCAACTGAAAGGGGTTGTGGCCGGTTGAGTTGTGGAGAGCCTGGTTATAACTATGTTGTACATAGGGGAGACTCTCATCCCATGTGCGTGGATGCTTTGAATTTTACATGCACAGAATGTGTACAATCATCCTATTGACGACCTCTGTCTAGGCATCAGTTTGGGGATGGAAATATGTGGACTTGGTGATCTTGGTGTCCAGCATTGACCAAAAGTTGGACCAAAATGTGCTGAGGAACCTACTGTCCCGATCTGAGATGATAGATTGTGGGATCCCAAAGTGCACCCACACTCACTCAAATAATAGTTTATCAGTGGCTTCTGCTGTGATATTCTTCTTGCAGGCTGCCATAATGGCCATCTTCTAGAATATATTGATGACCACGAAAGCACAGTCGTTTCCATGCTTAGTAGAAGGAAGGCCTGACATGTAATCCATGGAGATGGATTCTCAAGGTCGACTAGGGGTAGGTAGTGGAGTATAGAGGCCTTGTTTCTTAATGGTTGATTTGGAAATGGTGCAAGTAGTGCAGGATCTAATGTACTTCTCAACATCATGTCAAAGGTTCGGCCAATAAAAATACTTCTATAGTACTGCCACTGTTTTCTCGACCCCAAAATTCCTAGTGACTCGACTGTAGTGTGCTTCCCATATCATCTTGGCATGCTCGCTTGAAGGAACACAAATTTTTCCCAGGTGACACAATAGTGCACCTTGGAGGTGAAAATTTGGAAATTGCGTACCCCCTAAGGTTGCCTTCTATGTGTGGTTGAATTATGGATTTCTCTTGTAGAGAAGTGGCCAATCAGAAGTCCCATGCCCACAAAAGTTGAGAACAGTGGTTAGCGCCACAATCGGTGTTTGGCTGAGGCAGTCTGCAACATTATTGGTGCTACCCTTCTTGTACTTTATGTTCAAATGAAATTGTTGTAGATATGTGGACCAATTTTGATGGCGATCGTTCTGCAACTTCGCTTGTGTCTATATGAACTGTAGGGGTTGGTGATCTATGTGGATGATTGTTTCCTTCCCCAAAATGTAATGCGTCCATTGTAGATAAGCCTACACGATGAAATACATTTCTTTGTCATAAGTGGGATACTTGCAGACTGTGGCGGACAATGTCTCACTGTGATATGCCACTGGATGCCCTTGTTGAGTAAGAACTATCCCAATATCATAGTCAGAGGCATTTGTCTCGATCTCAAATGGTTGTTGCAAGTCTGCTAATGTGAGCACTAGGGAAAAAAAGAGGCGATGTTTCAATTCTACGAATGCTTTCTATTGAGATTTCGACAAAAATAATTATGCTTTCACTCCTCCCTTGGTGACTTGACTCAAGGGCCAAGTGATATGAGAGAATTTTAACACAAACATGTGGTAGAAATTAGCAAGACCCAGAAAGCTGCGAAGCTTTTTTAGAGTGGTTGGGGCTAGCCAATCCCGAATGACTTGGATCTTGGTTGGATCCACATGCATCCCCCTTTCATCAATAATATATCTCAGATATTGAACCTGGGTCATGCCATAAGTTCACTTCTCCAAATTGGCACACAACTTGTGTTTCCACAGTGTTTGGAGGACTTCTCGGATGTGGTGGAGATGCTCTTCCCAAGTCTGGCTGAAGATCAGAATGTCATTCAAGTACACCACTACAAATGAGTTGGTGAATGGCCGCAAGATGTCATCCATCAACCTCATGAAGGTTGCGGGAGCATTCGTCAACCCGAAAGTCATTCCCAGCCATTCAAAAATGCCCTCCTTGGCTTTGAAGGTAGTCTTCCACACATCCGAGGGTTCGATTGGTACTTGGTGATACCCAGACTTCAAGTCGATCTTGCTGAAATATTTCACCCCTTTGAGTTGGTCCAAAAGGTTGTCAATCCGTGGGATCAGGTACCTATTTCGGACAGTGATCTTTTTCAATGCCCAATAGTCAATACAGAATCTCTAAGTCCCATTCTTCTTTTGTACCAACACGATCGGGATCCCATAGGGTGATGAAATCAGTCAGATGTGACCTTTCTACAACAGCTCTTGAATGTGCCTCTTGATTTCATTATTCTCTAGAATAGAGCATCGATAGATCGGTCCATTGGGTAGCAATGCACATGGGGTCAAATTAATGGGGTGCTTGACTTGACAGTGTAGAGGAACCCCTATGGGTGAGATGAATATGTCCTTGTACTCCTCCACAACCTTGTCCATTTGTTGTTGTTGTGCAGACGAGCCTTGCATGGAGGTCATGGCCACAATATTATTCTTTCCCTAAGGGCAGATCATCAGGAAATTTTTTTTCCTAGTTTTGGAAATGAGCTTATTGCATTGTTTTGCAATAACCAAAGAGATAGTGACAGACGGTGGTACCTCTGGTATCCTGTACAACTTATTTCCCAAAGTAACAATAACAACACGAGGTCAGGACTCATACACAAAATGTCACTTCCACAAGTATGGTTGGCCTAATAATACATCACAAACATCAAGAGGAGCAATGTCACATAATACCTCATCCGTGAAGGGCTTGATGTTGTAGGGAAGGCGACAGTGTTGGCTGATGCGTAGATCCCGTCCTTGGTGAAGCCACCCGATGGTGTATGGTTGTGGGTGTGTTGTGGTTGGAAAGCCCAACCACTTCACGGTGTCTGCTGAAATGAGGTTCTTTTAGCTCCCATTGTTGACAATGAACTGTACAAGGGAACCATTTACCCACATCTGGGAGTGGAAGAGATGCTCCTCCTCCTCCTCTAGATCTTCCGATTCCTCCTTCTGGGTATTCGTAGTGGCAACAGTGACTTTGGGCTTTGCATCAATAATTTGTTTCTCATTGTCATACCCCTTGTCAGGTTATGCTTCAGAGTCAGAGCATGCATCTAATTTGAAAGCCCTCATTTCGGCCACCAACGACTGCTTAGCCTGACACTCACTTGTGTTGTGAGTGGAGTTCTTATGGAACTCACACCACTCTACTGTGCCCTTCTTTGGCTTCACGATGTTGTTCCTTGCTTGCATATTTGGTAGTTTTTCTTAGGCCTCCATGACTTGGCTTTGTCCTTTGTTTTGTGGTTTGGGGGCACCTTTCCCTTGATTTTGATTCGCAGATCCAAATTATCGCTTCTTTTGTTTGAATTTCTGCTCAATCTTGGCAGCATACTAGTATGTCATACCAAGTGTGGAGATATTGAGGAACTCCATTTCTTCCTAAATGTATATGTGCAGAAAAATGCGATACTTTAGCACCAAATGTTTCTCCAAATATTTGATACCCAACTTTGTGCGCAGCGTATGGAATATATTCGTCAGCTCATGCACATATTGATACCTTTGTTGCTACAATGTGGTCCATTGTATGTACTTATCCTCATAGCTCCCCACAGGATAGTATTGTTCCTTGATGGTGTGCCAGAAAGAAATCCAATTATGTAAAACTGAGAACATAAAGGGTTTTGTCTCTTCCTTTTTCTCACAGTAGGTTTCCCACCAGTCCTTGACATGGGGGTTAGCTTTTAGGAGTGCAAAAATAATCTTCTCCCGGTCGAAAAAGTCATGAACCGAGAAATATCCTTATAATAGATTCAACCATCTTTCTATGGCATTTGAATCTATTTGACGCTAAAATATGGGAATCTCAATCTTTACTTGTACCTTAAAGGGAGTCGCGCCTCCAGAGTGGCTACTGGATGCAGATGCATCGTCGGTGGGTAGTCGTTGAAGGATCTGGGCAAAGTTATCCATCATCGCGTTCCTTTGTTTTTCGAGGGCCTCCTCGAGAAATATTTTGGTAGGATCTCCTACTACCTCATCTTTCTTTTCATCCCCCATGGGTAGCCATCGAGATTTGCAAGGCTGATCTTGCAAAGGTTCAACTAGATCGAGCCCTAACTCCTTATACCCCGACCTCATTAGGGACATGCAAAGAAGGATCGAAAAAAAGCAGACCGCTCTGATACCAATGATCCAAATTTATGCAGGAACTCAACAGAATACACATATAACCATAAATACAAATATGCAGTGGAAATAACACTTCATTTCATTAATATCAAAGAACTGAAATTTGCTTACAGACAGAATGGAAATAAACTAGCTAGGGCGCTGGTAGCTTATCTCTGAGAAGATATGTGGCAACTACAGGCCTTGAACTGTGTTACAATGAGGCTCAAGGGCCTATTTATTATTTAGAAACAATGGAAAACCCTAAATATCTAAAACCCTAACCCTAGGAGATGAAGCTCCAAAACTATGGGCCTCGTTTGGGTAAATTGGTGTTTCAACTTCCCGGGGACGTAACTATAGCATACGATCTCGATTTGACGCGCACCATACCTCGTTAGAAAGATATATATAAGGAATAGAAATTTTGATGTGAGAAACATCAGTCCATGGGCCCATGTTTCTCCCGGGTTTCCCAAAAAATGTCGTTTAGGGCCTCAAAATGACTCAGGAAGTTCAAGACCTGAAAAACTGCTAAAAATAGTAAGTTGTGCCGAAACTGAAAAACTGAAAGAGACAATGGTGGGGCCCCAAGTGGAATAGGCGGGTGGTCACCAATATCCACCTGAATCAATCGATCAGAGGAAGCACAAAGGAGGTCAGATTATTAGATATGAACCCACCAGAGTACAGGATATCATGGCTTGACCATTTCTCAATAAGTCATTCCAAGATGCAGGTTGTCTTGTTTTCTATCAAAATATTGAAGAATTTGGATTTAGTGATAAATTAACAAGCACCTTTGCTACTAGTCTAAGGAGGGATAAGGAAACTATTCCAGGGGTTTTTTTTACTATTTCAGTAGAGGCCATTGCCATAGAAACTAGGATCCCTAACCATGGAGATATTTGGTTCAAAAGGATAGACCTAGATATTGAAAAATACAAAATGTTTTTGAAGCTTCCTTACAAAGATGATCCAGAGAATATTTTTCCTTTTAGACACTTTCTTGATAAGTATGCCCCTCTCATGAAGATGATCATGAAATACTTAACATTTTAGGGTACGTTTTCAAGGATATATCATGGTACCATGTTATATTACTGATGCATTTCATAGGTGTTAAATATCTTAACCTACCTCACTACCTCTACAAAAGCTTGGTCAAAATGGCAGAAAAAAAGTACATAAAAAAAGGCAAGATCATCAAGCAAGCTTGTTCCATCATGGCTTGGTGAAAATCATTGTTTTCCATTAACGAACATAGGTCAACTTGACTTGGGATGCATTCATGCAGTCAACCTCTCCTTTACCTACTCCATTTCAATCTAGCAGTCAGTCTACACCTTTGACACCACCAAGACAGCATGAAGTGGGTTCTACAAGAAAAATTGTAATAGTAACACCTAGGGCTGAGGTGACTAAAACATATACCAAAGTAAAGAGGTTGATGTTTTCTCCTGGCAGTGTGGAAAGGGCTCAATCTACTTCAATTGAAAAAGAAACATTAGCACATCAACATGAGGCACCATTGCAAGAGGAAGAACATGTACAATTTGACACTAACATGGAAGACCTAGAGATGCATGAGGAGGACAAGTCACCAGAGCAGATTATAAAATACAAGGAAGCTGAAATCAGGGAGCTCAAGGACAAACTATCAAAAGCAAATTTCATGATTACATTTCTTTAGCAGGAGAATAGGCAGCTCCAAGTAAAACAACTTTTTCTTAGCAAACCCAAGGCAGGTTTGGAGGAGGTGGATGGAAAAGGTAAGTCAATGATTGACGTTGAGAAACTTGAGGATAAGGAAGTGAAAATAAAACCAAGGAGGCCAATAACAGGAGGTATCAAGAGGCAGGAAGAGCAAGAAACTGAACCATCTCCATCACTAGGTCAAGAGGATTTTGATGAATTAATTGCAGCAGAAATTGAGCAAGATAAGGAATTTTGGCTTGACAAGGTAAATTTTCACTTGGAGAAGCTTCTCAAGAAGGAAAATAGGAACAACAAGCTTCAAAGGCACATGGTAATGTATTACTGCACCAGAAACAATATTTCTCAGATTAGGGTCAAACACTCGAAAAGGAAATTGAGGAAAATCCTAATTAAGCAAAAGAAGAAGGATAAGCTTGATTTGTTAGTTGAGGCCTCTCTCATTCCCTAGCACATCAATTTCAAACTTAAAGGGGCAAGTCTGGACCATTTTTGAAGGAAATTTTGAATTTTTTTGAAATTTTGTGATTTTTGGTCAAAACAAGAAATTCAGGACAGCCAAAAGCGAAGTGCCTTGGCGTTCCGCTTTTCCCTGAGACCTCCAAATCTCAAAAAATCTACATGCTTAGATAGCTTATGACCTACAAATGTCAGCTATCCAGTTTGGGTGCCATGTCAGCCTTCTAGTTGGAAGAAAAGTGCCAAAAACATGCTAAAAAACCACTTTCTTCCCTTGTTTTCACCTTGGCACTGCGCTTTTAGAGCGACCTTGGGAGAATCCAATGTTCTCAGCCTTGGAGAGGCCATTTTTCTTGCTTAAGGATTCTATGGACAACTAGAAATCCTAATATTTCCAATGATACCTTCATCATAGAATTTAGAGCACTGGAAGTCAATCAAAACTTCCCTCCAAGTTGGCGTTGTGCCTTTCAGAGATGGCACTGCACTTTTCTCAAAATGTGTTGTGCT
Source organism: Pinus albicaulis (assembly GCA_034641835.2). Lineage (NCBI taxonomy): Eukaryota > Viridiplantae > Streptophyta > Pinopsida > Pinales > Pinaceae > Pinus > Pinus albicaulis. The sequence continues at coordinate 1,078,688,967 of CM076574.1, forward strand.
TTTTCCTGGAGGCCAAATTTTCGAGTTTTCTGAGTCAAAATTGGTTTCTCATGATGTAATTTCTCTTGTTTTGAGTTGAAATGATGTATATGAATGTAATTGAGCTTGTTAATGTAAATTTTATGTAATTATGAAGGTCATTAATGATAGAAAGGTCAATCAAAGGCTAAAAAGAGGGTTTGTTTTAACCTCCATAGTCTCAGGTTTGGTTAGACAAATTTGTGTACAATGTTCCTATCAAGAGGGATTCGACCCCTGAGAGAGGGGAAGATGGTTTTCGGTCTATACACAACTTTTTTTCAGTCAGATTCAAGGTTGGACATCAAAGAGTAGAAGGCTTGGAGCTTTGTGTACAATTTATTTTTGCAAAAATACAAGGCTAGTTTCAACTATTATATAGGGATTCATGTGGTATGGTTTTGTGGTAGTTTTTTCCTTCTGTAATTTAATTTAATGAATGATTAGAACTCCTTCTTTCCATATATTTTCTTTCGATGATATTCATATAATATGTCAAAAAAATTCTCAAATTTTATGCTCTGTTTTGGTAGGAATTTCATGTTTATGTTATTCATCTTCTGATAAATGAGCTCATGCTTGTCATGCTCATTTTGAACCTTTTATTTTCCACCCTACACTACAATTGACAACCTCAAAGTGTCATAGAACATACTTACCATGCCCCTTTGTATCCCTGCAACTGAAATCTTTTATATCTGACCTAATTTCCTTGGCCTCTACTCCTGTTCCAACAAAAACCCTAAATTTCATAACCCTAGAGCTCAATACCTAGCCTAATATATTTTTACCCTCTTCAATCATCTTTTGGTTGTAAGATCACAGAGAGAGCCCTCTCTGATCTAGTAGGGCTAGCTACCAAATCCTAAGTGGTTTGAGGTTACCTCCTTCGTTTTCCATTCTCGGCCTTGGGACATTGTGGAGGATAACACATGGAAGTCCCATAATTGGTTACATTTTTCTTATGGAAATAAGAGTTATTTTCCTCTTGTATTGATGGGTAAATGTTCTTGTTATTATGTGACTTATATGGTTGTTATATGCTTGTCATTTATGTTGTTTATATGTTGGTTACGAATGTGTTCTATGATAACGATGATGTATGGCTCTCATCATGTTTTGATTTGTAAATGAATGAACAATGAATCTATGACCTAATAGATGTTAATACAATTAATGTGATGAGGAAAAAATGCTTCTTAGTGATTCTCAAATAATTATGAGACCCCTATGCTTATATATGTTGTTTAAACCTGTAGATTACATATTTGTGACATGTTTCACGAAATGTTTTTCATGGCTAGTGGGGGTCCATTCAAGTCCTTTTTCAAGTGATTGCATTTACATCATTATTCCACTGTTATCTTTCATTTATGGAAGTGTCACATAGTTCTCGACAATGACGTGATCCTTGGGCCTCAAAAAGTGGCACAAAAATCTGGGTCGTAGGCACAAAACTAACTACAAAAGTCCCCAGTCGCATGCATTCCCATGTTGTGCGAGCGACTAGAGGTTTCCAGTTGCACTCTTGCCCATATAAAGGGAGCGACTAGGGGATTAATGCACTAAAAGTCCAGTTTCTCTCAGGGGATAGTCTCTTGGAAGGTTTGGATGACTCCTAGGTGTCCTGTAGCAGGTGCAGAAGGTCTGTGTTGTTGTGTTTTGTTGATTCCACTTCCTTAAATGACACGTAGGGAGTTGAATCATGTCATAGTAACTCTTCGTCACATGTTTAACTCAGTTGACCAGTTACTTGGGTAGATGTGAGAGGAGGGTATTACACTCACAATTGGTCCAGAATAATGTTAAATCTTCAACCATTCAATATGTCATAATAAGTACACAAAACATCATATCAATTAGGGCATAAGCAATGGTTCTAATAAATCCAGGTATTGACAAGTTTAGTTGTTATAGATCTACCGAATTTCATTTCAAGAAATCCTTATATTTTTAGTAGCAGGAACTGAACATTCCATAGGAATTGTGAAAAACAACAAGCTGAGAGAAACAAATCATACCCTTTTCAACATTTCAATAAGAGTACATATAATTAGTATGATGGAGCTAAGCAACCATAGTCTTGGAATTGAGAGCATACAGTGGTTATAGTAAGGAAGGAGTGCCATATGGAGTAAAACCATGACTAAAACTATTGGGTGTAAGGGTGAAATGAGAGTGTGTAACCTTTTGTTGTAACTGTAAGCACCATCACATGCCTTTTGGTGTAGCACATTTTCCCCTCTGCTGTGAGTCCCTTCCCTTTCTTCACTACTTCCTTCTATCTGTCTCACTGCCCACCTTTACTGCTTACTCTTCATGCCCCACCTCTCTTTTAATGACTCCCTCCTTTTCTACTATTCAACTCCTACTCATGGTAGTTAGGGCCCAACCCTGTTGGACTAGTTAGAGGCGTGCCCCTATCCTGCTTAGCCTGTCACTGTTGATGGGTTTGCAAGGCGGTAATTTTTTCTTCCATTTGGCCTTTTCCTCCAGGCTCATTCTCAGATCGACAAATATCCTCGACCATGTGCTAAGAATCCCGTAATATCTGCCTGTGGTTGGAGATTACTTCACTACACCGTGACCCTTATGCCTGTGAGCCTATCCACGTTTATTCGCTCTCACTTGTTGAATTATATCCATTAGATCATGTTTATGTTGAATCATATGTATGTAGAAATTATACAACAAGCATGTATATCTTGGATTCACCTGATCTAACAATATACTAAAGTTAAATACTGAATCGCTTCTACAAATATTTTGCGGAATTAAAAACACAATCGCTAATCACATGAACATGAATAAAGATCAATCACACACAACGCAGATAATTTCCCGGGGAAAGATTAAAGCTAAAAACCCCACTATCTTTTATTGTATATTAAGCATGGATCATGAAACAATTACATACAAAAATCTTCTCACAAGAGCCCTCAGTACATCAGCTGATTGTCTCACACTATCATATGCAAAACTGACCAACACATAGCCAATTCTTAGCCTCTAGACAACATGCCTTACTTGCGCAATCCCTGATGGAAAATATTCCTAAAAGATAGGAATTCTTGCCTGCCTTGACTGCGCAAGTATCATTGGCACTCCAATGGGTGTTTTCTTGCATGTGTGCAAGTAGATAATCCTACAAGTGATAGTTAACCTCCCTTTCACCTAGAACTCAATTGGGTCTCCACTGAAACTGACATGCATGCAACTAATAATAGTAAATCCTCAGTTTCATGTGAGATCACTGATTGTGAATTAATTAATATTTAATTCACTAGATCTCTCACTAGTGTATCTTCAATTACAACTAGCACAACTGAGTTTAACTCACTTAACTGAGTTAAATTGTTTACAACTTGCACCAACTCATGCAACACTGCACTTCAAACTTTGTTACAACTGGAATTACTTTGCATGTCCCACTAACCAACCTCTAACTCAAAATCCACCAGCTAATTGAATTTATCACTTTCAGTTAACTTGTTCAAGTCCACATTGAGAATATATTACAGTTAAATGTCCATCTAAACTAAGGGATAATAAAAATAGACATGCACCCAAAAATATCATTGTGGGCCCCAGCCTAGGGTAGATATTTAATGAAACCAGGTGCTTAATGCACTATGTGTGGGTGTTGAATCTTCTTGTTGAATCTCAACACTCCCTCTCAACAAGAAAGGGGTTATCCTTCACCCTGATCCTATCTCTATGGTATTCGAATTTTCTCCTAGTGAGCGCCTTCGTCAAAATATCTGCATCATGATCTTCTGTGGGAATGTACTAAAGCAGCATGATCCTCCTCTGCACACAATATCTGAGATGATGGTACCAGATATCTATATGCTTGGACCTACCATGAAACACATGATTAATCAAGAGTTTAATGCAAATATGATTATCACAATGAATCACTATTGGATCCATCTGAGAACCAAACAAACCAACCAAGATCTTTCTCATCTAGATAGCCTCACATGTAGCTTGGCTTGCTGCCATGTATTCCGCTTCTGTTGAACTGAGTGCCATGGATCGCTTTTTCCTGCTGGACCAGGAAATTTTTTTCAATCCAATGCTAAAGATCCCCCCTGATGTGCTCTTTTTGTCCGATGGACTACCAGCCCAATCTGCATCTGTGAAGTCGTGCAAATTCACTCCATCTGTCCTTTTGTACCATATACCATACTCTGATGTGCCCCTTAAGTATCTCATGACATGATTCCTCGCCTTCCAAAAGAGCTTGGTAGGCTTAACAATAGCTTGACTCAACTGGTTAACTACGTAGCAAATGTTCAGTCTCATGTTAACTAGATACATTAGCGAACCCACTTACTGTCGATAGATAGTAGCATCCACTACCTCTCCAGAAGTAGCATCCTCTTTCCTTTAGTTTCCTGGAAGAGGAGTATCCATGGGTTTGCAGCTCTCCATGTTAAACTTACCCAATATATCCTTTTCATACTTGCCTTGAGACACAAAAAGTCCACCATCCTGTTGCTATATTTCGAATCCAAGGAAACAATGAAGGAGTCCCATGTCCTTCATTTCTAACTCCCTTGTAAGATCCTCCTTGCATGAGTGTATCAGTTGCTCATCACTAGTCAAAATTATATCATCAACATAGATAACAATGATCAATAGCTTACCCTCAACTACAATCTGGTACAGGTTTGCATCTGCTTTACTTTTGGTGAAGCCCATTCTGGTGAAATAGTTGTCTATATGAGTGTACCAAGCATGGGGTGTTTGCTTCAGCCCATATAACGCCCTTTTGAGTCTGCACACATGCGACTCACTGTTGAAGATATCGAACCCTTCAGGTTGCTCTATGTACACCTCTTCCTCAATAATCCCATTGAGAAATGCAGTTTTCACATCCATCTAATGAATGCACCAACCCATCTGTGCTGAGAGTGCAAGGATGGATCTTATGGAATATTACCTTGCGACAGGCACAAAAGTCTCATCATAATCTATCCCCTCGATCCGTGAGAATCCCTGGTCCACAAATTTGGCCTTGTATTTCTCCACACTCCCATCAATAGCTTTATTTACCTTATAGATCCATCTCGAACCTACCACTGATTTGTTGATTGGTCTTGGGACTATCTCCCATGCACTGCTCTTGACAATGGAGTCATACTCCTCCACCATTACATCAACCCAAGTGGGTTGTTGCACTACTTACTGAAAGGAATGTGGTTCAGTCACAATATATTTTCTCATAAGATCCATTTATCCAGTAAATCGGTTAGGAGAGTGTCTTTGTCTGCGTTGTGAAGTAGGGGCTCCTAAATTCTGTGCAACATCAAGTCTCAGCCTATCAGCTTCTCTAGTGTGCCTTCTACCATTTCCGATGGATGGCTATGCATGAGTGATTTCCTCCACTCCATGTATCTCCTCATGTGGCTAATCCACATCTTGAGACTCATCCTTGGGAACCAACAGTTCCTCCTATGCATGCAAGTCTAGATCCCTCTCAAGGGACAACCGCATGGATTTCCCCTCATCAAATTTTATATCCCGTCGCACAACAATCATTCTATTGTTTGGAAAATACATGCACATAAACATATGAGCCAAAAATCTGAAAGTGTGAAACATCAGGTTTCTTACTACTGAAAGCCTCTTCAGGTGTACTCATGCCAAGTACTCTATAAGGACAACGGTTTTGCACATAAACCAAAATATTGCATGCCTTCACCCATAAATGCATTGGTAGGCCCTGATCATGCAACATTGCTTGTGCTGCACCCACGATCATTCTGTTCTTCCTCTCCGTGACCCCATTTTGCTGTGGGTTATGAGGCTTTATGAATTCTCTTCGAATTCCTTCTTTGCTACAGAAGTTCTTGAATTCGTTAGAGATGTATTCTCCACCATTATCACTCTTAAGAGCTTTCACTTGCTTCCCCGAATCTTTCTCACCAATGCCTTAAAATCACAGAACTTAGAGAATGTTTGATCTTTCTTCAGCATGAAGAAGATCCAACATTTACGAGAAAAGTCATCAACAAATATTACATAGTATTTATGTTTTGTTGTTGAAGCAACCGAGAATGGTCCACACACGTCTATGTGAAATCTCTCAAGGATCCCCAAAGCACGGTTCTCCTTATCATGAAAGGTGGACTTTACATACTTCCCCATGGTGCAACCCTTGCACTAATATAATTAGGCAAGTGTTCCCATTAGAAGTCCAGTGGAAATTTGCTGCATGAATTTCAAGGCTCCATGATGAAGATGGCCCAATCACCTGTGCCATAATTCGCCCTCATCCCGGCTCACCACTTTTTCTGCCTTGCCCATCATGGTAGTGCAACCATCTACCTCCAGCTTGTAGAGATTCTTAACTCGAATCCCTATCCTCTTGGCTTGACCCGTTGTTTTATGTCGCAGGAAATATTTTCCATCACTAAAAACAACGTCATAGCCTCTATCCTCCAACATTGCGACTGAGACCAAATTTTTCTTCAGACTTGGTACATGCATCACATATTTTAATTGAAATGGTTTACCATCAATTCTTGCAGCTTTTCACATTCAACACAACTTACTATTTTTAGCAGGTTTTCGGGTCCTCCACTCCCAGAGCCGTTTTGGGGCCTTAATGATCCAGGTGGATATTGGTAGCCACCCACCTATTCCATTTGAACTCCCACCATCAGTTCTTTCAATTTTAAAGTTGCAACAAAACTTACTATTTTTAGTAGTTTTTCGGGTCCTGAGCTTCCGGAGCCGTTTTGAGGCCCTAAACGACGTTTTTTTGGAAAAAAGAGAGAAACATGGGTCCATGGACCATGTTTCTCGTTCAAAAGTTGTATTCCTTGGATAGATCTTTCTAACGAGCTATTGAGCGCGTAAAACAGAGATCGGATGCCAAAGTTACGTCCCCGGGAAGTTGAACCACCAACTTATCCAAACGGGGCCCATAGTTTTGGCGCTTCATCTCCTAGGGTTTGGTTTTTGGACGTTTAGAGTTCTCCATTGTTTCTAAATAATAAATAGGTCCTCGAGCCTCATTGTAATACAGTTCAGAGGTTTGTAGCCATCACATCTCTTCTTAGAGATTCACTACTATCACCCTAGCTATTTTATTTCCATTATGCCTGTAAGCATATTTATGTTATTTGATATTAATGAAATGAAGCATTATTTCCGTTGCATCTCTATGTTCATGGTTATTTTTGTATTCTGTTGCATTCCTGCATAAAATCCAGATCACCTTACTCCCTCTGAAAGGTAATGGTACTAATCTTGGTAGCACTGTACCGTCCGTCATCACCCATCTCAATATGCATCTGGAGATATTTCTCCTCCAAGTCACTGAAAAGTTCCTTATCTCCCATCATGTGAAAGGAAGCGCCACTATCCAAATACCACACAGATCCCAATGCACTGGACACCATGCATGTGATCAATGAGAATTCAAGCTCAAATTTCGAGGCAAGGGCCTCACCAGCTGCAGATCCAACAACCTTCTTGTTCTTCTTCTTTTGTGTACAGATAGTAACGAAATGCCCATGTTCGTGATAGTGAAAACACTTCACCTTGGACATGTCCTGCTTCTTGCCATTCTTGGACTCGGATTTTGAATGGAATTTCTTCCCCTTCTCCTTCCTCGCTTTGGTAGCCAAAGAAAAATCCTCTTCATCCTCATTCTTAGATGAAGATCCATCTCTGGTGTTCCGTCTGAACTCCTCCTGCACCAAATCCGACCATAGTTGTTCCCAATCTGGAAATTTTTCCCTTCCATTAATAGAGTCTTGATAATTATGCCAACTCTTGGGAAGTCCTAGGAGAGCCAAGCTCACCAAATCATCATTGGCGACTGTTATTCCCACACTCCCCACTTCATCCCGACATTGGAAAAAATTTGTTAGATATTTTGGAATGGTGTCACCCTTTTCCATCTTGATATTCTTGAGTTTATCTTTGAGCGCAAATTTCCTATGGTTGTTGTTGCTTTGGAATAGATTCGTCAAAGCCTTCCACATAGCATATGGTGTGGCTTTCCCATGGAGGCTTAAGACAATGTGGTCTCGTATTCTCTCCAACAGGATCCTCCTCGCCTTTGCCACTTTCTTTTTCCATGCGTCAAGATTGGCAACATCTGCAACATCTGGCTTAGGAACATCTTATTTAATGAATTCCTTCAAGCCATTGTCTTCGAGTACTGCCTCCATCTTGTCCTTCCAAGCAATTTAGTTCAAGCTGCCCTTGAGTGCATACTTTAACCTCAAGCCATTGAAAGCCATTTAGATTTTGAATCAGCTGTAGCACCAAGAAAGTATTTCTGCAAATTCGAATTCTATCTATTCACAAACTCAACTCCTGCTTCAATTCTACAATTTCCTGTGCTCTGATACCATGTATAAATTATACAACAAGCATGTATATCTTGGATTCACTCGATCTAAAAATGTACTAAAGTTAAATACTGAATCGCTTCTACAAATCTTTTGTGGAATTAAAAACATAATCGCTAATCACATGAACATGAAGAAAGATCAATCACACACAACACAGATAATTTCATGGGGAAATCTTATAGCTAAAAACCCCACTATCTTCTATATTATATTAAGAATGGACCATGAAACAATTACATACAAAAATATTCTCACAAGAGCCCTCAGTACATCAACTAATTGTCTCACACTGTCATATGCAAAACTGACCAACACATAGCCAATTCTCAGCCTCCAGACAACCTACCTTGCTTGCACAATCCCTGATGGTAAAGATCCCTAAAATATAGGAATTGTTGCCTGCCTTGACTGTGCAAGTATCATGGTCACTCCAATGGGTGTTTGCCTGCATGTGTGCAATCAGATAATCCCACAACTGATAGTCAACCTCCCTTTCACCTAGAACTCAACTGGGTCTCCACTGGTTCTGACATGCATGCAACTAATAATAGTAAATCCTGAGTTGCATGTGAGATCGCTGATTGTGAATTAATTAATATTTAATTCAATAGATCTCTCACTATTGTATCTTCAATTACAACTATCACAACTGACTTCAAATCACTTAACTGAGTTAAAATATTTACAACTTGCACCAACTCATGCACCACTACACTTCGAACTCTGTTACAACTAGAATTACTCTGCATGTCCCACCAACCAAACTCTAACTCAAAATCCACTAGCTAACTGAATTGATCACTTTCAGTTAACTTATTCAAGTACACATTGAGAATAGATTACAGTTTAATGTCCATCTAAATTAAGGGATAATAAAAATAGACATGCACCCAAAAATAGCACTGTGAGCCCCACCCTAGTGTAGGTGCTTAATGCACTAGGTGTGGGTGTTGAATCTTCTTGTTAAATCTCAACAATGTACTCTATCCATTCCTAGTAATAAAACTAGGCTTGTAACCTTAATGCACACCTCATACAAAGACGTGTTTATTGATAAATAATGTCACATTCCATCGTTGTTCCTTTTTCCTAATTGGTGTCTTTGAATTGGGTTAGTTTAGTTGTTAAGAATATTTTTCAAGGTCATCAATACTAAGATAACTTAATAAGGTGTTCACAATAGCCATAGAGTAATAAAGGTATTTATAATATCCATACAAATGCAAGGTGACCAAGACCTCATTCACACTATATACAATACATGCATGTATAGAATTGGGACCATTAGCATAATCTCAACCTACTTGGCAAGATAACCAGGGTCATTACAATAGTCCTCATCATCAAGCTGAGGGTGCTCAATTGGTGAAGGGTGCATTGCTGGCAGATGTTGCATTGTTGGGAAAGAGTGCCCAACTTGCGGTTGGTGCATTACAGGCGGAGGATGGGTGACTCCATTTGGTCCACTAGTACGAGATTCCTTACTGCCATATGTTCCAGGATCCATAAGAATGTTCTCCATTGTACTGTGTTGCTGTAGAGGCCTGGACAAGGATTGACCCTCAGTTCGATGCGTATGCTACTATAAGGTTCAGTATCTTGCAAGGTAGAATCCATAGGGCTCTGTGAAGAGGAGCTCTTTGGAGATGAGGAAGTTTTATTGAATTGAAGCCCCAAAGCACCGACGATGGCTCACAACGCAACCCAGATGCGACAAATGTGAAGTCTAGGTCCCAAACACATTCCTCCAACACAATAATAGCATCTTCATGGTCTATGAGGTGGCGAACCAATATATTACGAAGAGACCACAGATTATCACTAGTGATACTCATCTCTTAGGCCTCTTGGTCTACACTGGTAATGATGAGGGATGCTATCATAAAATTATTTTTTAACTAGGGGTTGATAGTTAAGGGGGATGCTATGATCGTATTATTCATTTCCTTAGCTATGTCATGGAGAGGGAGGTGGTCTGCCTCTGCCTCTCCTTCCCCAGTGAGGTTTTCCACACTCCCTCACCATAATGACTGCGAAAGGATGTTGTAACCAACCCCTCTGTCATCTGTTTCCCTCAATTGTTTATAACCAACGTTCTTGCTTTTTTTTGCCCAAGCTTCTAACATTCTTAACATTCTTCGCAGCCATGCCATCACTGCCATTAAGTGAACATGTGTACCATAACCTGATGGGCCATAAGTGCTAAGTTGAAAGGAGCTTGCCACCATCACAATCTCTTAAATTGTGGATAGACAAGGAGACAAACCCGAGGCACCATCGTTCCCTTAAAGTGGATGTTTTGGATACATTAATATGAGAGCAATTAATGAGTCCCTCTACTTCCTAGACACTCAAATCCAAAATTTAATAAATCAAATTTTAATTAATATATAAAATTTAAAAATATTAATCCTAATGATATTTTTTAATAAATATTTCCTTCAATAATATATGAGCTTAAAACATAATTAAAAAAATACATCACAAAATAAGAACGGAAATTATGAGTATTTAACCCTTAAGTATTCATCCGAATGACTTGATGAGATAAATGACCTCGTATTCATCTGAATGACTTGATGAGATTTAATGAAAACTAGGTAGCTATTCAATGCCTCCCTCAGCTTTAATGAAATATTTGTATTGCCTGGTTTTACAGACATTATAAGCTTTCGCCGCCATAATTTATCGAATCTGTCATTGATGGAGCTTGCGCAGAGGCTCTCGGGAATGCAAAGGCAGGATTTGAGTTTACAGGTTTTGAGTTTATACAGACGGTTCTTACGAGCAACCCGAACCAAAGTTTCCGCGAGCGATGCAGAATAGAGCAAATTGTTTAGGCATAGTTCAGAAAAATGCATAGTCCGTAGATATAAAAGGATTTAATCTACATCGAGTATTTTATCGGTGGAGGCAACAAGCATTTTGAGCTCTTGAAGACCACCACTGTAGGTTTTTTGGTTATCGAGGTCGGATAATTTTTGTTTTATATTTTTCTGGGTGATTGCATTTGATTTGTTGTAAACTGAAGCTGGTCTAGGGTTTTTCAGGGTTTTGGATTTGGGGTTTCTCAAAGAGAAAGTTGTATTGGTACGGCGGGTTCTGAGGGGCATATCAGGGTTCCGGCTAAAATCCGATTCTGCTTAAAGGATCTAAGCCTAATGTCTTAGGTCCTTATGTATGCCTATATTCCCGAAGCCCTTATTTTAGGTCATGATGGTTGTCACTAACCCAAAAACTGTAATTTTAGGCCATGATGGTTGTCAATAACCCTAAACCGTAAGTTTAGGCGACGACGTATATCAAATTTTTTTCATTTTAAGCAAGACTGAACGTGAAGCTCATTGGCCCTAAACATACCGCAAGTTAATAAAATTTCCCTAGAAGCGATTTAAGTTTTTATTATATTTTAAAGTGGGCAATGCTTAGGAAATATTTGAAGGCTCATCCATAGATAAAAAACATTTCATCTACATTGAGTATTTTCTCCACGGATGCAACAAACATTTTGAGCTCTTGAAGACCGCCACTGTAGATTTATTGGTTATTGATGTCAGATGATTTTTGTTTTATATTTCTGGGTGATTGCAGTTGATTTGCTGTAAACTGCAACTGGTCTAACGTTTTCAAGGTTTTGGATTTTGGGTTTCTCAGAGATAAAGTTGTATTGGTATGGCGCGTTCTGAGTAGTTCAGTGTTTTGGCTAAAATACGATTCTGCAAGAAGGATTTAAGCCTAACCCTAACCTCATGTTTTTATGTATACCTATATACTTGAAGCCCTAATTTTAGGGCATGATGGTTGTCAATAACCCTAAACAGTAATTTTAGGCCACGACGTATATCAAAGTTACAACCCTAAACCGTAATTTTAGGCCACAACATATATCAAATTTGGTTATTTTAAGCAAGATTGAATGTGGAGTTCATTGGCCCTAAACATACCGCAAGTTAATAAAATTACCCTAGAGGCGATTTGAGTTTTTATTATATTCTAAGGTGGGCAATACTCTGGACATATTTGAAGGCTCGTATATGCTTTTAAATATACATAGGATAAATAGAAAGCCATAACATATTTATTTATTTATTTAGCAGTATTCTTTGAGTTCTTTTATTTCTTCTAATGAATTATTTTTGTAATTGGTTATCTTGTTTGCCTTTTGTTGAAAATTGAAAATTTAGGTGTACAAAATGACAAATAATTTTATATTTGAGAAATAAGGGGCTTGCAAAACATCATTTGTCGATGTAAATTTGATATTGTTAATCGGTGATAAAGGAAATTGAAAATGATAATGTTCTTGAATTTATCCTTATGAGACTCATGCACAACACTGACTCCATAATATCTTATTTGAGTGGCTGGAACATGTGGAATATATTTTTCTCCCATATTTCTAATTTATTTTTACTGTATTATTTAGCATTCAAATATCGTTGTTTTCTAGATAACCAAAAGAGTGTTATCTTCAAAAGAGGCATTTAGTTCAAGGAAACCCAATTGATTTATGAGCTCAGTTTCTTGAACAAAGCGTGTAGCCATATGTTATTTTTTTCATTACAATCAACATAAACAAAATAATCATCAACAATATATTGGTCAATTCAATCACTTTCAATGCTTAGATCTTGGGGTTATAGATGTTGCCACTTTCGTGTTGCTAGTAGAGGTAACTACTACATCTGTGACCTGTTGGAAGTCTCAGTGACCTTGATCGCTCCTGGATGTTGTGTAAGTCCTGGGTGAATTTGGCATAATCGATACCCATCTGTTGTGACACCTAAGCCAAAGGTAGGCCACTTTTTTATCAAGGGGTCATTTATCAATCAAAGAAAAAGAAAAATAATCAAAGTGTGTCATGAGATAGGGGTATGGTTATATGGTTATTTTAGTTGCACCAAAATTCTCTCAAGTGCCTCTCTTCCCCAAAGCAGAGATGGAATCATTCCTGAGTTGGTCGAATCTTGTTACATCCCAAGGGTTGTGTTTCCATGACACTGGTGTCTAGGATAGAATCTTAAATCGTTGACGCTACCAAACCAAGTATCAAAACAAGTTTACTTTGTACAATGAAATACTATACAACAATAAATCTACTAGTGCATAAAATATACACAATTTTACAATAATCCAACCTTGTTATATTATTCAATTTGATAATACAACAGTCTAGGGCTATCTTACCAGGGATATTTTCCCTCAAATATCCATTGGTACAAGAATACAAGATACAACATACACTGAAAATCTAGCTGATGTACTGCAAAATCACAACTGCTTTGTTGTATCTTGTACATTGCAGGTCCTTTGCTTTCGTTTTGCAGCACTTGCCTGTATCAATGCACCAAGTAACTTAGGCCATTGAGCCTCGACTATATAATTTTCCCTCTAGTTGATCATAATTCCATATACAACAAACACATAGGGTATTCACGCTCACTAGTTGCTCCTTTGTCCTTCAAGGAAACAACACTTTGAGACCTCTACCCACTGCTGCTCCTCAGCTCTTTTGGGACTTTTCTTCCCACTACAATCTTCCTACGCTGCTCCAATGAAGACCAACATAGGGTAGTAGGGCTACCACCTATCATCATTGAATGTCGCTTCTCCAACAATGAACATGGGCTATCCAATATACTCCTGGTTGGCCAAACCTTTAGCTTCTTTGGATTTCCACTCCTAGCAACCACATTTTTCCATCAAGGTGCTACACTTAGGGCTTAGAATTTGGCACTTTCATGCTACCCTCCAATATACTTTAAATTCCCAATATCAATGTCCAATCTAGGACCTCATCCCTAACATCAATTCAACATAAATACATCAATAACATACATCTTTACTCCTCAAGGGTTGGTGTACAATTGTAGGTCTGGTTCACTTGGTTAGGGTTGTTTGAAAGTTGCTACAATCCTCTTTTCTACCTCCATACCTCCTCCAAAGGTTGCGACTTCCCTTCAAATAGTTCTGTAAACTCTCCTTAGTTGATCTAGGCTAATCTAGCCCTCAAAATTGCCTCACGACCCACCTGCTCCCAAAAGACATGTCCTGCGACCTACTTGGACTATTCCTCAGCACTTTGTCCCCCTATCCAAGTTGTTCTAGGACACTGGACTACCTGAATTAGCCTTCCAGAGTTGCGACCCACCTGGAGAAGAGAGATCCCACACAAAACAAGCCCAAGACACCATGCAAAACTCCCTTAAGTACTGTAACTGCCTACTTGTAGCTTCTCGGACTTGAAATACCTCAAGAGACATAAAGTAGGTCCTCCTCTTCCATGTCTAGCCTTCTTCTCTAGCTCGGTTGCATCAGAGATGTATTATCTATGAAGTGATGCACTTGGATGTGAGGAAATGACCTCACAATCACCTTATATTTATATCTAAAACAAGGGATCTGTTAGGTCTTCATAGTTTGCAATATTGGAAAATAAAAACACTGCAGAACCTACATGAAAACCACTTTGGAATCTGAGGACCTAGCCATCCTAGATTCAGAGAGGGATCTCTCTATGTATGAGTTTAAAGATGTGATCTTTAAGGATTTTATTATGATATTAAGCTAGTTATTAAGAACCAGGTTTGTTGTTTGGTTTTGGTTGGGCAAGGATATGATGAAGGTGAAGGAAGTCTATATGAAGGGTGAAGGTGTAAATAGGTGGAAGAATGGTTCAGCTAATAAGATAAGAAAGGAGCATATTTAATCCATTGGGCTATGGAGTCATAAGAGGATTTAATTGAAACAACAAGGTTCAAGAGTGGTCCATGGGGCAAGTCATCTATGTCAAAGGATCTCTTTAAGTTGATTTTATGGAATAAAACAATAAGAAATGGAGTGAGGGAAATCAAACAGATGAAGAAACAAAGAGCAGCTTAAGATCAAGTAAGTACTTTGAAATTATCCTGCTTTTGGCATGCACTTTAAGAAAAGACACAAAAGTAATCTAAGATCAGGCAATTACATCTAAAATAGCCTGCTGTTGATGTTCTTTCAATAGAAAACATTCAAAACACTTAGAATAGCTTAAGATCAAGTAAAGAATTTTAACTTAGCCCGCTTTCAGCGTATTCAAAAGGAAAACATTCATGATAAACATAAAAAAGTAGTCTAAGATCAGGTAAGTACTTTGAAACTAGCCTGCTTTCAACATACTCTTAAGGGAAATCTTCAAAGAAATTGTTGGAGATAAACCAGAGAACAGGGCTAACCATAAACTTCTCTAGCTCAACTTTAATTAGCAAATTTCTCAAGAACATTCGAAGATAAAATCTCAATTTGTACTCAGGAAATATGGGCTTACCAACACTTCACTGGTTATACTTTATTGAATTACCTTCAAATAAACAATCAGCAGAAAACATAAAGGATAAAGATTTTCAGTGAGATTTAGGGTACATCAGGAGTAAATCCTAATCTATATTTGTTGTTATTTATCAGAGAAAAGTGAATAGAATGGAAACATAAAGAAAAATAACAATTACAGTGAGAAACACATCACCATTGACATAGACCAGGATCCCATAAATCAACTATTTGTATTTGATGTTCAAACCAGTTACAATCATCAAGTCCAGTAGGTTTCTACAGCTTCAAACTTCTCATCTCAGCTTATGTATCTTCAATTACAAACAGGGCTATAGAAGCTTCAGAAAACTATTTACATGCAACAGATATCCAGAGACCAACCCTTTACAATGTGCTCCTCAAGGAGATTTTAAGAGAAAATGAGGAGGTGGAAGAGTTTCTAGGGTTCAAGTATCATTAATTCCCACTAAATGCAACTCCTAGCCTTGAAAACCATGCAAGGTATAAGGCAAGAGAACATTGAATTATAACTCTGTTTCATTAACTTTGTTTTCTACTTTTTAGGCTTAGTGGGTGGAAAGATTGACTTTAAGGCTCTTTTTATCTTTTTTAAAATAACTTTACTAACAATTTAAAATATGTTCTTTTGTTTGTAATAACTGTTCAGCTGTCTTTGGCCTTAATATTTCTGACTGAGATTTGATCTGTGTATCCCTTTCAGGCAGAAGGATGTAGGTGTCAATTTGGTAGTTGGGGGATTCAATTAGCCCCTGCGATGTGGCATTGGAAACTTCTTTCGACTGATCTGATTCTCTGTTTCATAAACACAGTGATTTATCTTTGGATCTGTGTTTAGGCTTAATTAGCCTTGATATTCATCTTTAACACTGATACTCTTTCATTTAATCAACTCTAATTGTGTTTGTTGTTTGCAGGTGTGCAGAGGGTTTGTTGGAATTTTTGTTTAGGAAACTGATAATCATGAGTTATCGATTCCCTGAAAACATGTAATTAGAACTCACAAACCCTTGAAATTGTATCAAGGGCCATGAGGATCGTCATCCTCGGCCCATACACTGTAATTATCTGCGGGAGGGTTTTATCCTTAATCTTCATTAAATCTGCATAAAAACAAACAAATGTTATTTAAATCTTGCGAAATTTGGTTTAGAACTGCTTAGAAGGGTTTGTGGAAGTGTTTCAGAGTAGTGAGGATGGAGGAATTTGCAGCAGAGGACGGGTTTCTATGCCAAAACAGAGACCTGGGGTTTAAATTTAAAATATGGCGTGAATTGGGAAGAAGCGGTTTCGGGAAAACTGACAGCGTTTTTTGCATAGCATTTGGGGGGTAGGCTGTATTTTGCGGAGGGAATGGCATCCGATACATCGGTCGACACGTGGATTTTCAATACCACCTATTTCACAAAATATTTGAGCGTTAAACTTTAGGCGCAAATATTTTGCGAAACGCATCGTCAACTGTTGGATCAGAGGACCCAGATCCAATGATACGGAAAGAATGCGATATGGAAGGTGCGCGAGCGGGGGTTTTGGTGGAAAATAGGTGGCAGTGCGCGAGTGGACATGCACTTTATGAGGTGGGAGGTAGGTCCCAAGAGAGTCGGGTCATTGGCTTAAGTCCCGATCGTCGGATCTTATGGATTAACGGATAAGATCCACTCGCAAGGGTGAGCAAATGATAGGATTTGGACAAAAGGGGGATAGTAGAAAATGGCACGATGGTCGTTGATCTATTTTTAGATGAACGATCGAGATTCGCTCAAGACCACAACGTCGGAAATGAGGATTTAAACGGAGGGTAAGGTTATGACAGGGTTTTTATGCCTTTTAGCGCCCGATTGCGGGGCTAAATACATATGAGGAAAAGGGCTAAAGTATTTTAAGCCTTTGGGGGCTTAAAAACCTTTATATTGTGGAAGACTACTTTAGGCCCAAAAATAGTGATTTTTAAGGCCAAATGTGGTTTTGGTAGGTTAAAATGGATGAATTTAAACCAAATAAACGAGAGATAAGGTTTCAAAAGAGGGTTAAGGTGACTTAGAGGTTAAATGAAGGTGTTTTTGAGGGATTTTGCGAGGGAAGAAAGGATGAAAATGGAGAGTTTGTGGGAGTGAAATGGAGAGGTGAATGGTGATAAATGGAGCTCCTTGAACAATTTTTTCTTGGTGAACAACAGGTTCTTGAGGGCTAATAGTGAAACAACAGTGAAGATTAATTCCAAGGATAAAGATCATCATAAGACTTCAAGAACTCACAATTTGGACATGAATTGTTTCTTGAAGGCTAGAGAAGATTTAGCCACCATTTGATATGACAAATTTTATAGGTGGCTAACAGTGGCTCCACTTGGGGAGGACAACTAGTTATTTTAGGTGTCCAAAACCTCAGCTATTGATCTCTGGCTTTTCAGTAAACCAGTGCCTTATCCATTGGGCAACAACTTTCTTTTCTTTTGTCTGATCTGTCTTTGATCTGATAATCTTTTGCAGCAATATGAAACAATGTAATTCTATCAAAACAACATCTCTGCCTACCCATTCCTAATGATCCTAACATTTTTTCTTCTTTCAGAGTGCATTTGGACTAGCAAACTCTCTTCATCAACATTTTACTCTTTTATTGAAAACATAAAACTAGTCTAAGTCTACTCTTTTTTCTCCATGAACTCAGTTTAAACAATTTGAACTCATAAGTTTCTCTACCTAACTACTATCTGTTAGGATTAGACTGTCTAACATATTTTATTCTCTATATTTCTAAAACATAAATTTAAAAGCAGCCAAGCCAAGATTAAGCAGTCTGACTTGCTGTGGTCTATGGCATAAAAACAAGCTGCACATAGACTAAAATTTGCAGAAAATTTACAACAAATTGTGAAGGCTTAAGATCTGAAAATAAAAAAAATCCTTCATTATTCTTCAGCTCTGGTTTTGATTTTGTTTGAGCTGTCTTATTTTTACTTTCACTGATTCAAGTTATGAGCTTCTTAGAACCAGTTCTCCATCAATCTCATAGGTTCAATATTTGAGCTTGTTTGAACCTTTGTTTTTCTATCCTAATCTACCTTACTGATCAGCCAAGATTGAGTTATTTGGCAAATCTGATTCACTAACCTATCAACAGTAAATTTAAACTTATCCAATCATGATTTGACTGTATGATTGAATAGAAAGTGTTTCTTGTGGTAGTGGCATTTGAGCTTGCACACTTTCAAATTTTATTTCTCTTTTTTGATATGGGGTTATGCCTTTCTTATTTTCATTCTGCCCTCTTTTATATTTTTATTGCTTTTGCATTTTTCTTTTTCCTTCAAAGCAAAAATCAACAACTAAGTAAATGCTCAAAGGCTGATCTTTATTGATATTCCTATCTAACCTAATCTAACTTGAAAATATCTACTACTTTACATGGTACAATAATGCCAATGTAGCCAGTTGAGTAGTCACAAAAAGGAATAGAGAAACTGGCTACTAGTTAGAGGTAACCACAGTACATATTGAATCTTAATATTTCAAATCAAGGCTTTCACAGGAGGTGACAATGTTTTATGTCTTTGGCTCCTGCAAAAGATCCATGCTTGAGAATTTGAGCCAATTGGGGCCTCCACACATTCTTCCATAGGATCAACAAAGAAAAGATGAGAATTCTCTTCTTTTTGGCCCCCCACGATTGGTAGATTGTCTGCATCTAAGATATCAGTTTTAAGTATTGAACCTTCAGTATGTTCCTTGGAAGCATTATCATCCTTAACCTGCAAATCAACAAGCAGTGAAATTTCTTCTTTGTCTAAATCTATGCTTGCTTTTGATGTGAGTTCAGGTTCTTTGGATGACAGATTGATATCAGAAATGGGAGAAGATTTCTCTTGAAAAGATAATATATCCTCAGTAGGACAGTCTTGTATTTGTTTTTTTTCCCCAAAGACGTGCCAATATTTTTCGTTGTTTGGGACAGTTGGTCTGAATTTTTCTTGAATAGTGTATTGCTTGTTTTCACAAGGTCTCAGACACGCACTGGAAAAAATATTTTGGTCCTTAGGAACAAGGGTAAGTTGAAACTCTTAAAATTATTTTAACAAATCCATGGCATCATCCTTATAGGCTTTAAGTCTGGGATGTTTAACCATGCATTCCTCATTCACTTTCCTAATTACCAATTATGCATTTCCATGAATTGTTATCCTCTGGGCTCCTAATTTCTTCAATAAGTGCAGCCCTAAAAGAAGTGCTTCATACTCTACGACGTTATTTGTGCATTGAAAATTAAATTTATATGAATAGGCTTTAGAATAATTTCTTTATGTATTGTAAAGCCATATTCCTGCACCTGCACTGTTTTTAGTACATGACCCATCAAAGCTCATACTCCATAGAGGACTAGTTCCAAATTTATCATTAATTTCCTTACTATCCTCTTTGTCTTGAGTGCCATTGGGTTGTTCTATGGAGTAGGCACTATGTTGTTGATTTTCTTGTTAAAATTAAGGTTTGGAGGGTAGCTGCTTGTTTAGTATTTGATTAATTTCTTCTTCTGTCAAAGGAGAGATTTCCCTTTCCACATAGACATAAGTATAACAAACTTCCTTCGCTTGTGTTAACTAGTTTTGAGGCTTGATATCTTCTTGAACCTCTTCTAGTGAATCAAGACTTGTGCTTGAACGGAAACCTCGAGGATTTTCTACAATTTCCTGATCTACTTCTGTTTTAAACAAATCCTCATGATTGTTATGATGCTCAATTCGAATACAAGGTTCATGATTTGTTTCTTCTACATTATCAGGATGCCACTCTCCTCTTAAAATCTGAAATGAGTTATAACATAGAGGGAGAGTTCCCACATGTGTTGGTTTTTCCTCTATTTTAGGTTTTGTGTTTTCCAAATGGCTACTTATTTCCTAAAAGCACTGCTCAGTATTTGCATTTATATTTTGGTCATGAATTTCCCTTAACAGTGCTATACAAGATAGAGGTATGCTGTCAGTACTTTCTTGAAAACTTTCTTCATTGTTTTCTCTATATTCTTTCTCATCATACATTTCTTGCTCATCATCTAGGTCTTGTAGTGATTGAGCTTGTGTTTGCTCAGGGAAAGGCATAGGTTGCTCTGGATCACCAATATTTAAATTAGCTTCATACCTATCCATTCTCTTTCCAAGCATGTACATCAATTTTTCCATCATGACCATTAGTTTGGCTTCTGGGTCTATATCTAAATCCATGTTTGTAAATTAGAAAAGAAGTCATTGTATCTTGTCAACCAGTTCAGAGTCTTTTACCAGTGGAGTCATTTGGTCTTGTAAGAGTTGTGGAGTCGCTAGGTGGATGATTTAATTTTTTCTATCCACCAACAGTATGATTTGGTTTTCTCAATGCATTTCCAAAGGGATCTACAAACACTGGAGGGATATTAGGCCTACTAGAGGCCAGTGAAGTCACCAGGTGGAAATGTTTAGCTCTTTTGGAGGTAAACTGTTTTATGGTCCACCACCATTAATAGGTTTGAAAACCAATCTAAAACATTTTTTTGGGTTTTCTGAGTTTTTTTAGTCCTATGGGTTATGAGAGTGTCCTAAATCTGTTTCAACACTCAGCTACGGTGATGAGACAAACAAAGTTTACTCTTATGGCTTAGCTAGCTGATTTCTTCAAGGTTTGATAAGGCCCTTACGAGAATCCTAAGGGTTACTTAGTTTGTCACTGATTCAAATAATTCCTATCATGATCACTATTTGCTTTGGTAGTGCTTGAAGAGAGCTACTTATACTACACTGAACAATGAGTGTTTTTTTTAAAGAATTTACTTAGAATGTTCCCCAGTATGGTCGCCATAAATGTTAGGTCTCCGTAGTTTGCAAGATTGGAAAATACAAACACTGCAGAGCCTACATGAAAACCTCTTTGGAATCTGAGGACCTAGCCATCCTAGATTCAGAGAGGGATCTCTCTATGTATGAGTTTAAAGATGTGATATTTAAGGCTTTTAGTATGATATTAGGCTAGTTATTAAGAACAAGGTTTGTTGTTTGGTTTTGGTTGGGCAAGGATATGATGAAGGTGAAGGAAGTCTATATGAAGGGTGAAGGTGTAAATAGGTGGAAGAATGGTTCAGCTAATAATATAAGAAAGGAGCAGCTTTAATCCATTGGGCTATGAAGTCATAAGAGGATTTAATTGAAACAACAAGGTTCAAGAGTGGTCCATGGGGCAAGTCATCTATGTCAAAGGATCTCTTTAAGTTGATTTTATGGAATGAAACAATAAGAAATGGAGTGAGGGAAATCAAATAGATGAAGAAACAAAGAGCAGCTTAAGATCAAGTAAGTACTTTGAAACTATCCTACTTTTGGCATGCACTTTAAGAAAAGACACAAAAGTAATCTAAGATCAGGTAAGTACTTCTAAACTAGCCTGATTTTGATGTACTTTCAATAGAAAAAATTCAAAACACTTAGAATAGCTTAAGATCAAGTAAGACTTTTAACTTAGCCTAATTTCAGCGTATTCAAAAGGAAAACATTCATGATAAACATAAAAAGTAGTCTAAGATTAGGTAAAAAGTAGTCTAAGATTCATGATTTTCACTACCACCTATTTCAAAAAATATTTGAGTGTTAAAATTTAGGCGCAAAGATTTTGCGAAACGCATTGTCAACCGTTGGATCGGAGGACCCAGATCCAACGATGCGGAAATAATGCGATATGAAAGGTGCACAAGCGGGGGTTCTAGTGGAAGACAAGTGGCAACGCACGAGTGGAAAAGTGCTTTATGAGGTGGGAGGTAGGTTCCAAGGGAGTCGGGTCATCGGGTTAAGTTCCAATCGTTGGATCTTAGGGATTAACGGATAGGATCCACTGGCAAGGGTGAGAAAATGATAGGATTTGGACAAAAGGGGGATAGGAGAAAAGGGTGCGATGGCCTTTGATCTATTTTTAGATGAACGATCGAGATTTGCTCAAGATCACAGCATCAGAAATGAGGATTTAAAAATAGGGTAAGGTTATGACGGGGTTGTTATGCCTTTTAGCACCCGATTGCGGGGCTAAAGACATATGAGGAAAAGGGCTGAAGTATTTTAAGCCCTTGGGGGCTTAAAAACCTTTATATTGCGGAAGACTGCTTTAGGCCCGAAAATAGTGATTTTAAGGCCAAATGTGGTTTCGGTAGGTTAAAATGGATGAATTTAAACCAAATAAATGAGAGATGAGGTTTTAGAAGAGGGTTAAGGTGACTTAGAGGTTAAATGAAGGTGTTTTTCAGGGATTTTGTGAGGGAAACAAGGATGAAAATGGAGATTTTGTGGGAGTGAAATGGAGAGGTGAATGGTGGTAAATGGAGCTCCTTGAACAATTTTTTCTTGGTGAACAGCAGGTTCTTGAGGGCTAATAGTGAAACAACAGTGAAGATTAATTTCAAGGATAAAGATCATCATAAGACTTCAGGAACTCACAATTTGGACATGAATTGTTTCTTGAAGGCTAAAAAAGATTTAGCCACCATTTGATATGACAAATTTTATAGGTGGCTAACAGGATCCATCAAATCATCATGGAAGGCTTGTACAACTTTCATAAAACACAAGCCTACATGGCTTGTCATCCACAAACCCTGCCAACTACAAATAAAAATTAATATCTCATCATAGAAACCTCAAATTTGAGTGATTTTTGTTGCCTCTTTCTCCTCTCGAGGGCCTCTATCATCTTAAATCATCACATGTCATAATATCCTCGTGGTTTCACACCCACAAGCTTGTGTGCAAAGCCCACACCTTGGGTTCCAAGCCCACAAAGAAATTTTGTGCTGCTCCAATGTCTAAACCCCGAACCCTAGGGCTTGGAGTACCTCCCAAGCTACCAAAAGATCAACACTAAGCTGCATTTGTTTTTGCTTCGGGAATTTCTGAAAGAAGAAAGACAATAAGAGCAAAAATATTTGAAAGCAACAAATAGAGTATACCAGTTCTAATCCTTTAAGAATAAGGGTGATTGATGGTATTTGGGAACACACATACAAAATTATGCATTTATATTAAATAAAACATTCATGATATCAAACATCAAAATAAAAACTCAACTTCTCAACCTTGATGTTCCAAGATGCTAAATGAGTTGTACTTTTTTGGACTATTTGCACCTTTAGCATTCATCTAAAAGAAAATATAATACCCTGTTTCACAAAAATGTAAACTTAAATTTGTTGTAAAATACAAGAAAATAACTCAACAAAAGGACTTGCAACAAAGGCACTAGTCTGCCAATCCTTTTCAATTGGTTCACATAAATTCACAATTCTTGACATTGACGTTAACAAAATATCTCATATTCCCAAGACACATCTTGAGAGTCAATATTGAAAATGTATTTACTAATTATTGGTTAATTTTCTTTGCTTAGGACAATTACTTCAATGTTTCATGTTAATATATTTATCGATCCATATTATATCAATTAGCAATCACATAAATCATTATCATATTGACAATAATTGAAGAAAGAACATAAACGATAAATGTTGAAAACAAGTCAAGATAAGAGAACAAAAGAATATGGCTCAAGTCGGGGAAAAAACCCAATATGGGGAAAACCCTTGATCAATTCTTGTTATTATTAATATCAAATGTTCATCAGAGAGGGAGTCCAATAATTCAAATTCAATATTGACTTTCCAATTTGAAGATCCAATATCATTTCCTTTAGATAAATAGATGGACCAAGCACAATTGTAGTTTAGGAGTAGTAAAATTGTGCCCTCTTAAGCTATTAGCATATTGCTGAAGAAGCTTGATTTGGTTAGGGCTACTTGCAGTCCATCAAGGAGCTACTATAAACTGTCCAATCAGGACAACCATCTAACTAGCATTCACGACTACACGAATACATCATATTTTATGATCATAAGTTCTGGAGTTTACTACGATTGATTGATGCTTCTGGTTAGGGCATGTGGAATACTGATATAGTCTTCAAAAAATCATCGTAAACAACGTTCTACAACTACGACATCCCTCCAAGACAATATGTCCTCCTTTTGCTACAAATATGGGCTTAATCCAGCCTAAACAAGCCTCCATGCCAACCAACCTTCACCAAAACAGGTCTGCGGCCCACCTGGGTAGAAGCTTACCCTCTCATCCCATTGTTTAGCAAGATAAGGCCTACGACCTACTTGAGAAAGGCTCTTGTAGGTGCAGGCCACCTAGGAGAGAGATTTTACACCATAAAAACACACGCAAAATCCTGCGATCAGCCTCAGGGATAACTTGGACCTGCAATAGAAGATATATATGCCTAGAAAAATCCTCAAATAAGCCTAGAATTTCCCCTAATAGGCACAACCTCCTCCCTAAGGAACTTGGCTTATCAAACAACCCAACCATGACGCCAACCTTGCCCTCCCTTCTTCGCTAGAGTCAACTTCCTTTTGCGGCCATTTCAGAGAGAAGAAAAACGTGTAGTGGATGATCAAATGATGTTGGAGGACACTCCCTTTCATAGGAGATGGAGAAGGGTTCCACTTGTTTAATTAACCCCAAGCCAACGATATTAAATATCACATGTGTGGGCTTTATTCAAAAACATATTTTTCCTTGACCAAATTTGATGATATTTAGGTTGATTTTGGTCTTCTCGAAAAGAGGAATTTAATGTGATAATCATATTCATAAAATGGGCATTCTAAAGTGGAATTTGGCCCTAGTTTCCAATTTTTAGCACTCCCTCTCAGCTAGGGAGAATTCCACCTGCCAATTCATCCATGATCATGCCATCCTGTCATCATTAACTATCTTTGCATCTCGTCTCAACTCTACTGAACATTGGTATAGATAATGAAGAAGAATTTGAGTGAGTCACAAGACCTTGCCGCTCTCCACAAAAAAAAATTCGATCCACATGATGAGGGGTAGAACCCCAATTAGACTTGATGCTTGATCCAGTTGTTGAACACCATGCATCCTAGACATATGTAGTACTACAATACTTGATGTGTCCATTTGTACTGCTATGGTCCCTATCCTCTTTTCCCAACTCATTGGCCAGATGAAAGGTACTTCCCATGAGTCCCAGACTACATGGGTAGGATGTATGTTAGGGCATCTGTAGGATAAGGTGAACCACTCATCCTGTGCATATGACATAGAGAAAGTGAACCACTCATCTTATGCATATCTCATCAATTGTAGGGGAAGGTGAACCACTCACCCTACACACATGACAACCACCATAGGGGAAGGTGAACACTCACCCTATGTGTCATATATCATCATGGGGTATCACAGGGGATGGTGAACCACTCACCCTGTACACAACGTACCTATATGGGAAGGTGGACCACTCACCCTGTACACAACGTACCTATATGGGAACGAGAACCACTCACCCTATGGTCGCACAAGAAGTATCCAGGCTACCAGGAGCTCCCAAAGCTCAATGTTCAACTAGGACCCTCATAGTAGGGTCTTCCATGACTCCCAACCTCTCTTTGAAAGAGACAAACTTGACCTTCCTAAGAGGCTTTGAAAGGATGTTGGTAACCAAAAAATCCATCCTACAATGTTGAAGCTTGATTGCTCCCTGATGTACCATATCCAAATAGAGTGGTACCTGATGACAATATGATTGGAGTGGTCGTGGAAGATGGGATTCTCTAAAAGGCGAATCCCAATCTGATTATTGCAACATATAATGGTGGTTTCCAACATGTGCTGAAATGGATCTCTAAAGAGCTTCCTCAAATGGCTTCATAATAAGTCATGCTTGCTGCTTTATACATTCAGCCTCAACGGTGCTCCTAGAGAAAAAAATACAAGAAATATAGTACTAAATGTGTTCTTTCCACCCATCACACCATCATTAGAATATCCATGGAATTGGCAGTGTATCTCCTACCATAGGTAATAGAATCACAGAGATATCCCAACAAGCAGCTATCTAATATATGAGGCTCATTCATAGATCGCTTCAAAATATTTATAATGAGGCATATGATAGGTGTTTGTCAAGAATCACCAGGGATCTCACAAGATATATATCCAAACCAATGACTTCTCCATCTCATCAGATCTTTAAGCGCACAAAATAGTGCATCAAGGCTAGGTCTTCCATCTTAACTTTACATTGATAAATGAGAGGGTCATCATCTGATAAGTAGACATCATCAAAATGACATATATTTTCCACTTGCCATAATTCTAGCTATTTGAAACCTGCCCCCTTCCTATTATTGACCCATAGGTTCATGTACCAAAGACACTAATCATAATAATGAAACCTTCATGCAACCTTTAAGGTAACAAAGATATATATCAAGCCATCATTAGTGTCACCATACTCATTTGTCATGACTTGCTTTTATCAATAATCATTGGGCAAGAAAATTCAGTGGGTCGTTTTGCCAGGGAATTTATAGCTCCTTCTGAGGCCTTGCTTCAGGTGATCATATAGCCTTCAATCATGAGCTCCTCATATGAGAGATGAGAATTTCCACGTGGTAACTGCAACAACCAACTTCTAGGAAGCTTGCTTTAGGTCAGAGAGGAAAATTCTAAAGAATCATCATGGTCCTTCTTCAACCAGGGTGAAGAAATCCTCTCACGAGATTATCCCAAAACTGCTGCATTATCCTTCATCGCTAGGTGATTGCTACCCATAGATCAAATTACCCAATCCATGATGAGGAGGGGTCCTTTACATTCAGGCATCCATATCCACAAGACAATTTTTTATAAGTTCCTAGCTTAATGCATCAAAGAGCCCAATGACCCAACCAAGATGCCAAAATCAGGGTCTTCTGTTTATCATTCTTGTCAAGACATAAAATATGTTATGCACTTTCTTCAAGGTACCTCTATTTTCATTCTCATAAGGGCTGTTACAAGGAACTGCTCCAAAGTGCCATGCACTTTTTTACTTGTAGCTGCCAGAATTCCAAGGGTACCCAAAGGTGCCAACATACAGGTGCTACATGAACTTGCATTACTCCAACTGCTAGACAAAGATGTGAATGGTTGCTACCATACACCATTATTTCTCTTGCAACTATTACTACCATTCACAACTGAAGTTGCTACCACCATTTGTCCAAATGTCCATAGTCACTGCTCCTACACTCCTCCTACACTTCACTGCCTAAAAACACTATGCTGATTAGGCAATCTGATTTCTATTTCTAAACTCATCAAGCTCTCTTAGTCATTAAAGTCAAAGTTACTGCCTTATTGATTATTGTCATCATCACTCTCAGTGGTGCCTCTAACATCTCTGTTCAAACAAACTTAAAGTCTATGGTCAATTTATATCAACTAGTATCATACATAGATCAAATGCATTTGAAGCAACCTACCTACTATTCTATGTTTTGTATGTGTTAATGAGAATTATACCTTAAGTGTGATGATGCCTTTTTGTTCTGAAGCTTCTTTCTATCAACATTATACCACAAGGTTTAGGCTTGTTGATGCCTTTTAGGATCCCTTCAGGTTGTTGGCCTTGTTCTACAAACCACTCATTCAAGACAGTGTTAATGACTATAATATCATGCCAGCAAACTCTAGAAGATCTTTGTGCTTAGTGAAACTGTATGATCTTCAAAACTTACTCACCACAGGTATACTTCAGTTAGGCCCATAGGAGAACTATCATGAAAAATTTAGGATTATTGCCATACAAAAGGTTATTGTCACAAGGGTGTTGTCTCAAAATGCTGCAATGATAGTCTTAAGCAACTGCTGCAAGGCAATGATGAACCTTGAGGCTTACTCCTGCAATAAGATAAAGCTATTGTATAAAGTGAGACTGCTTGACAACACGACTACTGTGGAAATGATGAGATCTTAATTTTGATTCCCTTTCACTTTTTCAAATTAAATATTCCATGTGAAAGTAACACATGTCTTCACTTAGATCATTACTTAAACAGATCATAGGTATGCTCCGGTAAAATCATAACTAGTCATTCAAGGCAGGATATCAAAACAATAAATGTGCCACTGTAGGTTGATCAAAACTCAGGTGTGAACTAAGAGATTTAATGAAATTGGCAGATTTCATTCCTCCAATGCGAATGTCTTAAGAGCTCAGAGGGTGCTAACATTGTCACGATTTATACATGATTTATCAAGAAGTCGATCATATTTGTGTCAAATCATGGATCAGTGTGCCCAAGGGCCAAAACAGATCAACGATCAAAATAACCATTAGAAGAAGAATCCAGGGCACATCTCTGTCATGCTTCCATTTCAAATTACAAGATCATATCCAGGCATAGGTATCTTGGATTACTTTTTGGACTTTCCGGTGCTTGAATCCAGTCGAAAAAATTGAGGTGAAATCTTGATTTCTGTAATTTAAATTGGTTTTTTGACTATATATATGGACTTAAAAACCTGAAAAACCCCTATGGAAATTCTATTGTGCAGGGGTTACCCATCAATCTTGTGATTTCAATAAATTCCTGCCGGATTTTAGAGAAAATAGACCTGAAAAAACCACCGGAAAAGCTTCCAAAAAGTCTCACTAAAGACAAATCATATATATATATATATATATATATATATATATATATATATATATATATATAACACTGCCATATTAATGTTGTCATGATCAAATAGAATGCCAGTCACGAAGATATATTCAACATGTAGTATGATCTAAATATTCAAATGTTCACTGTCATTGATCTCTGTGCTACACCTTTTGTTATTAGAATGAATCCTTCACAGGAAGCTTCAGGACTTGATACTCTACAAGATTAAAGACCTAGATCAGTACTTGATTTTTTAAACACAAGGGCCACGTTGTTCCTTGTGCCTCAGATTTCCTCAATTTCTGCCACAGAGAGTGATCAATATGGCCTCAAGGGATGCAAAAGTTAACAGATTTAATTTTTCTCCAGATTGTGCCCTAACCGAACTGTGCTCATAACACTGCCCTAACTGAGGACTGAAATAATACTGAGGTTCCAATACTTCTACACTATGGAGGCCCTTGCTTAATGGAAACTTGACATCCTCTCTTGTGATTGCATTCCTTCTCTTGCTTGGGCTTGTCCTCAGTTAGCTGTGATACCATGTTAATTTTTGGTTAACATTTTCTTTGCTTAGGACAGTTACCTCAATGTTCCATATTAGCCTGTTTATCAATCCATATTATTTCCATTAGCAATCACATAAATAATAGTCATATTGATAGTAATTGAAGAAATAACATAAACGATAAATTTTGAAAACAAGCCATGACAAGAGAACACAAGAATATGGCTCAAGCCAGGTAAAAAACGCAAGATGGGGAAAACCCTTGATCAATTCTTCTTATTATTAATATCAAATATTACAACAGAGAGAGTACAATAATTCAAAGTCAATATTGACTTGCCAATTTGAAGATCCAATATCACTGCCTTTAGATAAATAGATGGCCCAATAACAGTTGCAATTTAGGAGCAGTCAAATTGTGCCCTCTTAAGCTGTTGTCATATTGCTGAAGAAGTTTTATGTGGTTAGGGCTACTTACAGTCCATCAAGGAGCTACTATAAACTGTCCAATTTGGACAGCCATCCAACCAGCATTTAGGACGACATGAATACATCATATATTATGATCATAAGTTCTGGAGTTTATTGCACTACTTCTGGTTAGGGCATGTGGAATACTACTACAGTCCTCACAAACTCTCCCAAAAAAAATTTCTATAGTTGCGGCCTCTCTCCAAGACAATTTGTCCTCCTGCTACAAATCTAGGCATAATCTAGCCCCAAATAGGCCTCCACACCAACCAGCGTTCGCCAAAATAGGTCTGCGACCCACCTGGGCGTTGCTTACCCTCTCGTCCCACTGTTCAACAAGATAAGACATTTTCCTACTTGAGAAAGTCTCTTGTAGGTGTGACCCACCTAGGAGAGAGATTTCACACCACAAAAAGCACACCCAAACACTCCAGTTCTTGCCTTATGCCTGCGGTAAACCTCATGGATAACTCAGACTTGCAACAGAAGATATATATGCCCAAAAAAATCCTAAAATAAGCCCAGACTTTCCCCTAACAGGCTCGACCTCCTGCCTAAGGAACTCGAGCCATCAAACAGCTTAACCATGACGTCAATTGTGTCCTTCCTTCTTCGCTGGAGTCAACTTCCTTCTGTGGCCATTTCAGAGAGAAGAAAAATGTGTAGTGGATAATCAAATGATGTTGGAGGACACTCCCTTTTATAGGAGATTGAGAGGGGTTTCACTTGTTTAATATTGCTTGAAATAATAATTTTTAGTTATGGTTTATGTATGATAAATTTTTCCTAGAGGGCTGAAAATTATCAAGAACACTTCAGTATCTTTTTCTCTTGGATTGCCTAGAAAATTGGGGCATTAAGAATTGAAATATTTTCCACTGCCACTGTTGTTTTATTTTGTATTTCATAGCAACCGTAAGGAAAATAAATAACTGTGCAACTTCATTTGAGTTTTGGAAATGAGAATTTAAGCTTCTAATGAGAGGAATTAAGCATTCAAGATAGGATTCATGATGAAATTGTCCCAGTAAATTGTCTATATCATCATCAAATTCAAGGAAGAAGCCTAGTGTAGAAAGAATAATTTACAAAAGTAATTATCTTTATGACTTCATCGAAATTTGCCAAAATTTATTTTTCCAAGGAAAGCAACAAATTCGCTGGGGCTTCAAACTTTCTTACATGGAAGAAAATGAAAAATCTGAATCTAATTGAGAATGAAGTCATGGATAATATCAAAGGGTCAAAAACTCTATCTTCAAAATAAGATACTCAAGCACATGCTAAATACATGAAGGGAGAAGTGAGAGCCCAGAGGATTTTTATAGAATCCATAAAAGACTCTCTCATCCCATATGTATCAAAATTAGAAACTGCAAAAGGAATATATGACAAATTGGTAGAGCTATTTTTTGTGAGTACTGTAGGAGACGTAATCTCACTAAGGAAATAACTCTACAAGCTAAATATGGCAAGGGAAGAAGGAATAACTTCATACTTCATGAAGATCTCTGAAATACGGGATCAACTACAAGAACTAGGAGAATTTATGTCTGAGAAAGAAATGAATACAATGGTACTGAATGCTCTACCAGAGGGATGGAGAAAATTCACTTCTAGTATATATGGGAAGAAATAAGCCACACCATTCCAAGATCTATGGTCTCTATGTAAGATATAAGAAACTAGGTTAAAAGCAAAAATTGATATGGGAAGATTTGGTAAATTTGATCCTCAAAAGAAAAAAAGAGGAACATGGATAATATAAGATGCTATGGATGTAACGAACTTGGGAATTATAAAAGATATTGTCCCAAATCAAACAAGGAAAAGAGAAAAATGGAAGAAGCCCATATTGTTGGAGAAATGGAAGAACCTGATACAAAGAAGCCTAAGAAAGAAGAAGTGAGAGATCTCTACTACGATGGAGATAATCTTCTTCACTGTAAAATATTTTTTTGTTGTAAAATTATAAGATAGGAAACATTGTATATTAGATAGATGCATCATATTATACTTGGCATCATGATAGGATCATTGAAATAAGAGCACTTGTCATAGGAGGATGTCTGGAACAAAATATATGACAATCATGCTATGTAGTATGTACCTCTTGGAAACTTCACTTAAAATGACATTCATGAAAGAAAAAGAAGTCATCTAGGTCAAGACTCATCATTCATTAATCAATATGAAAACATGTGTTGATAAAGAATAAGAAATATTCTTCTAATGTAATCCTCATCAGATTCACTGTTTTAGAAAGGAAGCAAACGTTTCATCAAGAATTCTAACTTGCATAATTCAAAGGATTAGGATATAATGACATATTGATAAAGCAGTTAGAGGGAATGAAGCTCTTTCATTCAAAGGAAAACTTCTACAGATGACTCAAGGGAAAAGACGAGGTATATATATGCTTACACTGAATATTATGAAGTCATGTCATATGGTTGCATATAGTATACTTCTGTCTTTAGAAGCGTGATCAAAGAAAAGGAACCTCATCCTATGCAAAGGTTGCCAAAGGCATGGTTTTCACTAGATGAAATCAACACAATATGTCCTCATATGGAGTGTGAGTTTGTTGAATACAATTAAGGAACTCTGATTGGAAGCTCCCGGAAATTAAATAAAATGTGTGATAAGAAAGAAAGGAAGAGATGGTGAGAAAATGCAACCATGGTAAAATACAATCAACATCCATGACAACCAAGAAGATTTGACCAGGAAATCTCTCGAAAAGATATAAAGACTCTAATGGAAGCCTGGAAAGATGGAAACCCTTGACAAAAAGATATCTTTGGGAAATGTGTCAACATATATGAAGGTTTTTGATACCTACAGGAAGTTGTCATGATGAAAGACCATCACAAAGGTCATTTTAATTTAAAGTGCTCATCTCTTATTTTGAACTATATCTGGATGGGCTTATGCAGGGCTGCCAAAGGGAAGTGGATGTCTTCCGCCATTGATTACCATGTGGTAGGATTAAAGATCCTTGAAGAAACATGATATGAAGATAGAAGCATGACATGAAGCAAAGCCAGATGAAAAGACTGATGGATCGATCTCCAATGAAAATAATGATGACATGACTCATGGATGAAAGTGATGGATGGTTCGTGCCCTATGAAGAGATCCCAAAGAATGAAGACTCCATATTAAAGAATAAATTCATGAAATCGAAGGAAGGAGTTCTTCAGAGCAGCTGGTTGTCCCATTATTTACACCTTAGGAGCCACTACAGGTCCATGATTAAGAGGGAGCCTGGAAACAAGTTTCTTATTTGGTAGAAACTTGGAAATTATTCCCTAATTGAGAGGGAGAGATAGACACATCATTCTGGTCTTCACCTGGGAAGACAGAATGGAGGATTGGGTAACCGTCTGGCATCCGATACTCTTTAAGGATGTAGTAGGGCATCCAAGATAAGAGAGTCATGAAAGGACCGATATTATTTGAGGACTTGGAATCCAAGATAAGAATAGTCCTGGACATACTCTGGGAGAACCTGGGTGGGGTATGTGCTAAGAGAGACAATGATAAGGGTGTTTATTAAATCATTGGTCTCGCCAACATTGAGCTCAAGATATCGTGGAGAGATGGCGCTGTTAGTCAAGGCCTTGCTATGTTAAAACGTTGGTTGATATGATGCTATACAGATGGATTACCAATCCGATTCTTCTTATGAGATTCTTCAGATTGAGAATGACCAAGTACCATTATGAATACGTCCCTAGTTAAGAGGGAGTGTTGAAAAGTGTAACTAGGTTTTGTCTTCATAATGACATGTAATTATGATTTTATGTAAGAGAAACAAATTAAAAAAATAAAATGTATTTATTGTATCACTTGCATCATGGGTTTCATGAGCAAGAGATTTTATTTTTAGGTCAAAGACTCTCATTTTGGAGTCTCTAGGATTTTTTCATCTTGTCATAAAAATAATAGTCATTGTCATGTAAATGAAGTCATGTTACACTTGTAAAAAGACACGTTTGTCTATGTAAAAGTAATCCTCAAAGACCTTGTCACTAGGCCTCTCCAAGTCGGCCTAAATATGATGAAGATCCTCCACAATGAAGTCAACTCACCTCCTAAAGATCGTGTCGGCCTAAAGACAAGAAGACAATCTCTATAAATAGAATCACTCGACCTTATTTCAACGCATCCAATTTCAGTTTAAGATTTAATACATAAGTGCGAAGTTGAGAAACTGAAAAGGAGTGCGAAGGAGGCATACCAACGTGAGAATAAGAAATATATAATTCTATCTTGGGTATATCTCACATAAATTAGAAAGGCCGAGGCCTGTTACAGCGTTAAGACAAGCTCAGTCTTGGGCTTAAGGTAACATATAAAGGGGTTAAGAAAGAAAGCTGTGAAAAGGTATATAGGGAGTTGAGGTAGAGATCGAAGGAAGCCGGGGAGAAGTACTTTGTTTAGAGTTTCTGAAGTATAGAACGAGTTTCTCTAAGGGAAATCGAAGGTACAATGTAGTGTAGTGCAGAAAAGAAGGATCTAAAAAGAGAATCCGAGAAGAGAAGTGAAGGCTAGTGACAAGGGTCTTGGGAGGATACTTGTGTCAAGGGTCTTTGTCATGGTCTTGGTACTCGTCAATTGAAGATCTATAAGAATAATTTTTTATCGGATTTTCCTCTCAAAGAATGAGAGGTTTTGGCCCTGGATTAAAAGCCTATATACCATTTCTCTTTTGTATTTTTATAATTGACTTGATGAGAAGAACACAATAAAAAAATCAAAGAAAAAATCTAATGAAGAAGCATAAACACATCAAAAATAATTATTAGATAAGAGAAATATCATAACTATTAAAATCCCTTGATTTATCAACATGTCCCATCGAATCATGTCCGATTCGATCGATTCGGGACACGACGGGGTGAGGAATGAACACAGTTTCTTAGGTTCTTGAAATTCTTGGGGGGCGTCCCTTGCTTGTCATGTGCTGAAAATCATCTAAAAATCTGCAAAGTAGCTTAAGAAATCAACACAAAATATGGCTCCTTGGCATGCAATTAGATAACCAATGATAAAAATGGTTGGTTAATTAGAAATAAATGTAACATTTTGAATTAGTAAACAACAAAATATGAAAGAAACAAAGAAGAAAATGCGCTCTAAATGGTTGATAAAATGGAAGTAGAGGAAATACTATCTATATCACCATATAGAACATGAAATATTATGTCCATGAGCCAAAAATCTAGAATAAAAGCATGGTCAAACTTTGTCACTATATTCATCAAAAGAATGTTTTCTCATTGAGGCAAGGTATAAGATAGATCACAATGAAAATGCCCTACATGAAATATAAATACAGAGAAAGTAATAAAGAAATTATGGAAATGAAGCTATGCTAACTACTCTCAAGAAAACTTTGCTAAACAATGGCCATTCGACCACACTTTATAGAACTCACCTCCTTGTAAAGGAGATGTCTCTCTCATGCAATACACCTTGGTAACTTGTTGTGAAATGGGGGGAAGTGGAGAAGTTCTCATGTGCCTAGCAGATGCACCTTGTTAGAACTGACGAGGAGTGGAGTGAACTCAAAAAAGCCCAGGTTCAACTCTCCCATGTGCCTTGAGTGAAGTGGAGTGAAGAGAGGTGACCTCATGCATTTTCTTCTATGAAGTTGGGTGAAGAGAGAGAGAGAGAGAGAGAGAGAGAGAGAGAGAGAGAGAGAGAGGCCCATATGTTTTAGTTCAAATCCCCATGTGCTTTGAGTGGACATGAGCCATGCACTTTTTTCAATTTCATAAGGATAAATCAACAAGGTAGCCTCATGCAAGCTCATGCGCACTAAATTGAACTGAAGTGAAGTGAAATAAGCTGGAGTGAGGTCGAGTCAACTCCAGTCCAACAAGGCACCCTGAGATGAGATGACACATGTGCCATGTCACTATAGTGTCACTAACACATAGCCCATCCACTTGTCAAGCTACATGGTGACCACAAGCTATAAATATTCATGCCAAAAATAACAGTCCCCTAAAAAAATTATGGAAAAATGAGAAATGTTTGGAATTGCTAGAGGATCCTTACCAAATCTAGCATGCCTAAAAATCGAAAAATGTTTTCATGTCAATGAAGGTAGGCTCATTGATTTTGATTTTCTGCAAGGAATTTGGATCATAGTATTAAAAAACGGAACTAATTATTGGACTGGTCCACCTATCAAATCGGTTTTCAAACCAAAACCGAATAACTGGACTGGTAAGATCTCAAAGAATTGATCTTTAAAAAAATACACGAAATAATTAATTTCAATGAAAAAAACTATTTTTAAGATTTAAAACCATGATTCCAAACCAATAGAGATAAAATATACAAAGTTTGCTCATCTATATACCACGTAAAGGTGAATATATCAAAATGGCACTAAGTGCAATACATATCAACAACAACATACATAATTAATGAGGCTCTAAATGGCCTCCAAAATCCATAAACAATGCTACATGCTATGGGACCACTGGCCTACAACAAGTCTATATATCGGTGATCAACATGGTCACTCCTCATCATGATCAAACTCATCCCACTACTAGACATGGGATCATCAACATGAGCTACATAAACATGCTTTGGCTCAAAGTTGAAGGACTCCTTAAACTCCTTTGCAACCTCAGTTAGAACTTAGTAGTAGTGGCAAAACTAGACATCAAAACTACAAATCACGGATACTCATGAAACTCATCATTTATTCAACACTACTAGAAATGTGATCCACAAGAGGTACACAAACATCATCTAGCTCAAAGTCTTCAGACTCTTCAGACTTGGATTGCTAAAAGTCTCAACCTTACAATATGGTAGAAATTGAAAAAGTTTAACATGCCTAACCAATGATTTTGGTTTGAGTGAAGGGTTCATCTCCTCAACCTTATAATATGGTAGAAAAATCTTAGCATGCCTAGCTGATTCTTTTCCTGTGGGTAAAGGGTACATTTTTGTTAAGGCCATGGTAGAGGAGTTGAACAAGCAATACCACCAACATCAATGAAGTTCGACAATGAATGCCACCAACATCAAGGTAACTTAAAGGGCTTCATGCTCTTGATCAAATTCCAATCTCATACCCTCATGCATGACAGATTCAATTGGAAACATTGCAATCCCCTAAATCTTGAAATCTTGAACACCATTAATTCTACTAGATTTTGAGTGATATCTAAAAGTCTAGTTCCTTCATATGAAATCTGGTTAGGTTGAAAGCACTCTCAAACAGCATGAGTCATTTCATGGTAATGTTAAAAGGTTAGTTAAAATGATGAAATGTCACTTTTACTTTAAGAATTTAACATTACTATTGATTTCCAACATTGCCATGGTTGAGATGTAAGAGGAAAATGAGAGGGGAGACATCCTTTTAAAGGCTTGGAAGGGTTTTTTTTGGAGGGAAATAGCACATAGTTTCCCTCAAAATTTCTTAGAAAAGCCAAAAAACAACTCACGTGGGGTCAATGGTCGAGATGGTAATGAACTGGCTGGTTTATGGGAAAACCAACTGGGTCTATCATAAACCAGCTTGTTTATGGCTGGTTAATGAAAAATCTTAGCCCACAAATCAGCCTAACCCTTTTTTTAACCAGTTCATTCCCTTCGACTATTGAAATTTTTGGTTTGACTAGTTTCTGGTTCAAACTGGCGAGTTTTGAATACTATGATTTGGATATGTGCTTAGAATCTCCATACAAGTCTCAGAACCTCAAGTACTAAAAGTAGCAATGTATCACATGTTGCGCAAAAATAGCTCATCAGAATCATGAGCTCGTACCCTTGACATTAAAGCCTTTGAACACTAGCTGCTAAAAATAATAGTGTCCTCCAGAATTGATGAAAGTGGCCGTAAAATATCTTTGACTACAAAATTGGCTGAAATCATTGGAAACTCCTTCATCTTATCTCTATGAAAGTTGGCTCTGACCTATGTGGAAGCAGCAAACTCTGAAAGCTGACTTTGAATGCCTGGCCAATGAGAGCTGGCTCTTAACCCTCTAGTTTGTAAGGGGAAAATTTAAGGGTTAACAAGGCCCAAAGGATTTTTGTGTTGATCCCCAAGCACACCTTGTTATTCATGATATTAGCATCAATATTATGAAACTTAATGAGCCATCACACTTGGACAAAGAGGTGCATGTGTCTCACTGGGAAAGGTACCATTCTAGAGTTCTGTTGTTCAGTTTGAGAAGATGTGTTTTTTTGATAGCTGAACTAGAATCATAGGAGGAAAGCACAATAATTTATTTGGCTGGTCAAAAAATGACTCTACCATATTAGGTTAAATGGATTTCCTAGTTTATGTTTGAACAAATATTTACTGAACTTTAACAGAATTGGGGACAGTTCCTTATTAAGTAAGAAAGAAATGAGTAAATGGTACCTCAATAGGCAGGGTTTACATCCCTTGCAATAGGCTACATGAACATGGAAAGGGGATGTGCCCCTTATCCCTGGTGTGGCTAGGGAGATGCCCATCCGTCATATGGAAAAATACATGCATCTCCTAAGCTCTTTGAGGATGCAACCAATGACCCCAAGCCAAATCAAGAGATGTTTCTATTTTATGCTAATTAATTCCCTTGTAATTGTTGTATGATTGGTTTCTAACTTCTCTATAGACTATCACATTCCCAGTGCTCATTATTGCAAGATAAGAATGTTGTTTTCTTCACAACAATTGCTAACATCCTGCTATATTTTGTTAGATGTAATAAAAAAAACTGCATTATTTCTCTAATCTCTAGTTAAAATAATATCTCATGGACTATAGCCCTCGATGTGTGTCCTCAATTGTAGAATACAACTAACATAAAAAATCTAAGGCAAAAAAAGGTCAATGGTTTATTTTCTCAACCCTTTACACTCTTTGGGGCATACATGACTTGAAAATAAAGCCTTCATTGGGCACATACCCAATAATAGGAAACCAACAAAGGCGAACAATCTCTCCAAGTAGGGACTTACGTAGCTGCGGACCTTTGAGTCATCGACTATCTTTGAAGAAGTGTTGTTGCACTCATACCAGCAAGCTTCACTCTAGATCTTGTGATTTCGGGTTGTGGCGACCGAGTTTTCTACAGAGCTACATAGATACAGTCGTGTCATAGTAGTGTGCACATCTAACAACCAACACACAGAGAATCCACTGGTGTATGAATGTAATTCAAAGAAACGAAAAGGTGAGTTTAAAGATCTATCTATTATCTTTTCTACCCTCTGTCTTATGGCTTGTTTCTAGTGAGAGTCTATCAATGTGGGTCGCTATTATTCTGGGTGGCAACCTAGTTACCATTCCCTAGAACTTTGCGACTCTAATTGTCATTCTAGTATGCTTGGCCTAGGGTAAAATAGTTATCGGGGTGGTGTACTCGCGAGGTCTCCTTTGCTTCTTTTTTTAATTTTATTTTATTTTAATTTTAAATTTCTAAAACCATTTCGGGGGTTTTTTTAACGATGAGTCTGGAATACAACCAGGAAATTCTCCATATCCTAATCCTTTTCTCCTCACCATATACCTTCTATGCGCCATTTTTTGCACTCACAAAAGGTCCTACATCGGGAGGCCTCATGTCCGATAGCTCAAGCTACACCTCCTCGTTTGGGATTGACAGGGATTCGGACCCAAAAAACTTGCCAGTGCAATCAAAAATATGTATGTTCTGGGAAAAATGGTTAACGTCCTTCATCATATCAAGTTCATGCAAAGTTTTAGTTTTCACTGTTGCAATATATGGTGTCAATGCATTAGATGCTGTTGTTGCTATCTTTGAATCTCACCCTCCAAACATCGCATGCCTCTCATTGAACTTTCCGGTCACTGTTTTCATTTAGTTTTTGCCGTGGCCACCCTAATTTCTGACACCTCCCCGCTAATTTTCAAATTTCTCAACCACCTTGTCAGCACTGACCTTTGATATCCTCCCGGATTTATGTAATCATGGTTGACATTCCATCACTCATCGTACCCTTGATGAATTTCAATTTGGGCAATCATTCCTCCAGGTTGTCTTGCTGCCCTATCACCACTGCTCATTTGGGATTGACAAGGATTCAGACCCAACAAACTTGCCAGTGCAATCGAAAATATGTATGTTCTGGGAAAAAGGTTAGTGTCCTTCATCATATCAAGGCCATGAAAAGGTTTTAGTTTTCACTGTTGAAATAGATGGTGGCAATGCATCGGCTGCTATTGTTGCCATCTCTAAAGCTCACCCTCCAAACGTCACATGCCTCTCACTGAACTTTTCGGTCACTGTTTCCATTTAGTTTTTGCCGTGGTTGCCCTAATTTCCAACACCTCCCATTAATTTTCAAATTTCTCAACCACCTTGTCAATACTGACCTTCGATATCCCCCTGGATTTATGTAAGCAAGGTTGACATTCCATCACTCATCATACCCCTGACCACTTTCGATCTGGGAAATCGTTCCTCTAGGTTGTCTTGCCGCCCTATCACCACTGTCGAGGTACACTCAACATCCTCCTGTCGCCATCCAAATCGAGACATTTATTCCCTTTGCATGCAATCTAACAAATACCCTTTTTTGGCCCATATTATATTCGCCTGACACACTTTTCCAAGTTCCTAAATACTCTCAGGCAGAGCTTGCATTTACTATGGCTACCTGATCGGAGTTACACTTGTCCTGTTTTTTGGATTTCGACTATCTCTTCCCGATTTGGTCATTCCGACACGGTCGGTTGTTTGGTGGGGATTGTTGAAACACTTAATATCGACAATGGCCCTACTAACACATCAGCTTTGGAAGGATCATGGACCCATTTTTTACTGAAAAATTTTCTCACGAGGCTTTTATCCAAGCCACCGTGGCCTCTGAGTGGGAGCATGACGTGGGTTAGAGTGGGCAAAATTTCCCTTGTCCCTCCAGCAGTGACTCCCTTCCTAAATTTCACCTTTTTCTACCTCATAACACTCAGAATCATTGCTTCAACTCCTCTCAGGTGTCTCTGGGAGACAAGGCCAAAACAAGCGCGAGTCCATGGAAACCATCTCCCCGTCACAAGACACCAAGTTACTCAGTTTTTCCTACGAAGAGCTCTTGGGGAGGGTAACCAATATCCAACGTCGGGCCCTCGTTGGAGGTTGCTTTTTTGGGGACATGGTGGAATTGGAAATGCAAACTTGGGGAAAGAAAGTTTGGAGCCCTCTCGTCAGCTACCCTCCGAAGGTCAGTAGGTTAATGAACAACTAGTTCTGCATTCATTTTCTTTATGAGGAGGACGTTGCTCTAATTCTCAGCAAGGCTTGGGTGCACGACCGAAGCTTTCTTCTGTTACATGAATGGTACTTGGGCTTCAATGTAATCTCTGAGACTCCCAGGAATAACCTTTCTTGGGTTAAACTTCCTGGTTTTCCCCTCCAATACTGGGCGAAGCCAGCCCTCACGAAAATTGGGAATTCAATTGGGCGGACCAAATACATTGACCTGGGCTGTATGGGTGTGTGGGACAAACACATTTCTTAGCTAATGGTTGAAGTTTGTTTCTCTAGAGGGCTTCTTGGGACAATTCATCTAGAGTGGGCGAGCTCTCGGCATAGATAACGTATAGATTTTTTGGGTCTTCTTTTTCGATGCCTGCTTTGACATCATACTAGCCACTTGCTGGGGAGGTGCCCCCATGCTCAGTGAAACACAAAAATTCCCTGGTCCTCAAAGGTGGTGAATGGCGCATATGGGGAGAAAATCTCGCCGACTATCGGGGGTAAGTTAGACTCCTCGTCCTCCTCAAAATTATTTTATCATTTTCATGCTAAATATTTTTCTTCTTAGCAATTTCCTTCAGACATTCTGATAGCTCTCTCGCATTTGCTCTTTGTTGATAATCCTGTGAACGGTCATGATTCGCCCCCTACCCTATAGGTCTGTCCTTTACTGAACTCAGTGGATCTTGTTGCGACCCCCTCCCTCGCCACACCCTTTTCTCTTCTCTTGTCCCCTCTGCTACCTCTCCCGCCATTCCCTCCCTCGAGACTGCATCCCCCCCTCTTGTTTCGGACCTGACAGCCATGGATGATGTGACCTCTAATTGGCCCACTAGCTCCCCATCAAAATCCCCTCGAAATTCAATCTGGAGTGATATAGAATTTTTGATGCTTAACCCTGATTTGGACCTAGTCGCGCTCACTGTACATGAAGGCCACATTTACCCCCCTCCCCCTCCCCTTCCATATCCCCAACTTTTGCCTG
Organism: Pinus albicaulis; assembly: GCA_034641835.2. Classification (NCBI taxonomy): domain Eukaryota; kingdom Viridiplantae; phylum Streptophyta; class Pinopsida; order Pinales; family Pinaceae; genus Pinus; species Pinus albicaulis. The sequence goes on from CM076574.1 coordinate 1,078,731,441, forward strand.
AAATATTACAGTTAGAAAAAAGGGCAGGAATGGCAGCAAAAATTTAAGAGGGAAACTTAAGTACAAATCCCTGTTCCTGGATAGCCCTAATGGTTTAAGGGATATCGTCATAATTAATTCTTTCGACGACTAAGCACTTAGATCTAACATGCCCTCCTCCCATGCTTCATGAATCTGGTCTTATCTCTGAACATCTGTGGTCTTGGGGATCACTCCAAGTACCTTTGCATAAAAAACCTTCTCTTCGTTCAATTTCCGTCCATTGTTATCCTTCAAGAAACCATGTGCATGGCCTCCAAAGCCATCCCTCACTTCTTGCCCCTCTGGCCGAGGTGGCAGATTACTGGGGTTGACTCGGTGGGGCTTTCAGGAGGTTTAATTGTCATGTGGAATCCACTTTTTTCTAAGTTTCTTGCTTTTCAATGTTTTTTGGAATCCTTTTGTCGGGTCGAATCCGTTGTTTCTCTGAAAATTTCCACATTAGCAACTGTTACGCTCCCTGTCGTGACCGTTCCTCTTTCAGGGCTCGAATCGCCTCTTCTAAGATTCTTAACATCTGTAATCTTATTTTTGCTGGTGATCTGAATGGTTCCCACAGCTGATGTGATCCCCTCGCTGAAATATTGTCCCGGGTTTGTTTAGAGCATCATTTGGTCGATATTACACCTCACCCCTATCTTCGACTTGAACAAATCACCATACTGGAGATGCTTACGTGGGTAAAAGGTTTGACCGCTTCCTCGTACACGAAAGTGTATTGGAACTCATGGGCAATCTCAAATATTTCGTAATCATGGATTCAATATCAAACCATAGGCCCATTGCCCTCACATGGCATGTGGAAGCTATCTGTAAGGGCCTCCCCTTCAAATTTAATCGGGTTTTCCTGGAAGAACCTGACTATCAGGAGATGGTTCGTAATACTTGGATGATGGAAGGGGTGCCTCAGGATATCTCAGCTTCCTCTTCTTTCACTTAGAAGATGAGGCTCTTAAAAAACTCTCAGGAATGGGAGAAGCTAAAGTTGGTGGCTGAACTTAGGGACATCGTCAATCGCATTGAGGCCATACACTGCTCCATGACATCCTGCTGCCTTTCCCCTCACACCATGGAACTTTTGGCTTTGCTGGAGGAGAAAAAAATTTGGATTCTCCGAATACAGGAGATCACTTGGAAGCTCAAAAGTCAGGCCATTTGGCTGCGTGAAGGGGACCATAACACAAAATATTTTCACCACTTCGTTAATGGCCAGAAAAATCATAATGCTATTTGGCAAATAAATTCAAAGCAGGGTGAGCCAGTTTACTCCCAATATGATATCTCCAAAGAAGCGATAACATATTTTTCTAATTTATATAAGCGCAAAGATGTTGTCAGTGTTCTGGACCAGTTCTAAGCGGTGGAATAGTACCCATGTATGTTTAATGAGGAATCTAATGCTGCATTGAACAAGCCGGTCATAAGGGATGAACTTATGGAGATCCTGAAATCCTTTGCCAAGGAGAAAATTCCCGGCCTTGATTAATGGCCTCTTGAGATGTACATTTATTTCTTCGATTTAATGGTAGACCATTTTCTCATGGTGGTGGAGGAATCAAAGAGTCAGGGTTGGATCCCGGGGGACATCAACTCAACTTTCCTCACTCTCATCCCCAAATCCACTCACCCTGCTATTTTCTCAAATTTATGGCCCATTTCTTTATGCAATGTTGTGTATAAGGTCATCTCCAAACTTATCTCCCGTCGTATCACTGCCTCCCTCCTTACACATTTCTTGTGAATAGACCGATTTTCTCCTTGATAGGCTTATCCATGATGCTGTGGCCACAACACAAGAGGTTTTGCACTCAACCCATCTTAAAATTATTGATGCTGCCATTATGAAGATTGATTTGTATAAAGCCTATGATTGCATTGATTGGTCTTTTATCTGCCTTGTCCTGTACAAAATTGGCCTCTCCCCGCCTAATGTCCAATGGATCATGTCATTTATCTCCCCTGTCTAGTTTGCAGTGCTGATCAATGGAATTTCAATTGATTTTTTCGAGTTGGTTGTGGCCTCCGCCGATGCTACTCCCTCTCGCCACTTATCTTTATATTGGTCATGGATGGTACGAGCCTGCATATCAAGGAGGCCCACAGGAATGGATTGTTCGATGGCATCCGAATGGCCCTTGATATTTCTGTCACCCACTCCTTTTTTGTGGATAATTTCCTTGTCTTCGGTATCATTGCCCGCGTACAGTGGGCTGCATTACATTGTATATTCCTCCGCTTTGGCGCGACCTCGAGTCTGATTATCAGCAATGGAAAATATGTTTTGATATCGGTCTCCCGGAACTGTGTGGATTAGGAAATCATTGCAGGACTCTTTTAGGTAAATATTGCTCCCATCACTGTTGGTTTTAAATATCTTGGTTTTTAGCTCAAGCCATGTGGATACAAAAACAAGGATTGGTCCTGGCTTCTGGAAAAATACAGAAACAGATTAAATATTTGGTCACACAAATGGCTCTCCCTCGGTGGACGCTTCATCCTCGCACAAGTTGTCCTCCAACAACTACTTCTTTATTGGGCACATCTCTTTCACATCCCAGTGGGTGTTTTGAACTCCAAGGCCATCATCTCAAATTTTATTTGGTTAGGTGCAAAGGGTCCTCGAAAGTTTTCCTTAAGCAACATGGAGCTGATTATGCGCCCTAAAAGGTTGGGGGTTGGGGTCTTTTGAAAAATTTTCTTTTCTCTCGAGCCTTCCTATACAAAATTGGCCTCTCCTCGCCTAATGCCCAATGGAACATGTCATGCATCTCCCCTGTCTAGTTTGCAGTGCTGATCAATGGAATTTCGACTGATTTCTTTTGAGCTGGCTATGGACCTCGCCAAGGCTGCTCCCTCTCGCCATTTATCTTTATATTGGTCATGGATGGTATGAGCCTGCATATCAAGGAGGCCCACAGGCGTGGACTGTTCAATGGCATCTGAATGGCCCCTGATATTTCTGTCACCCACTGCTTTTTTGTGGATGATGTCCTTATCTTCGGTATCATTTCCCATGCACAATGGGCCACATTACACTGTATATTCCTTCGCTTTGGTGTGGCCTCGGGTTTGATTATCAATAACGAAAAATATATTTTGATATCGGCCTCCCATAACTGTGTGGATTTGGAAATCATTGCAAGACTCTTTCAGGTAAATATTTCTCCCATCACTGGTGGTTTTAAATATCTTGGTTTTCAGCTCAAGCCATGTGGATACAAAAACAAGGATCGGTCCTGGCTTCTGGAAAAATAAAGAAAGAGATTAAATATTTGGTCACACAAATGGGTCTCCCTCGGTGGACGCTTCATCCTCGCACAAGATTTATTCCAACAACTGCTTGTTTATTGGGCACATCTCTTTCACATCCCAATGGGTATTGTGGACTCCATCAAGGCCATCATCTTAAATTTTATTTGAATAGGTGAAAAGGGTCCCTGAAAGTTTTCCTTATGCAACATGGAGTTGATTATGCGCCCTAAAAGGTTGTGGGGTTGGGGTCTTTTGAACATTTCTCCTTTCTCTCGGACCCTCCTTATCAAATCACTCTGGAGGGCTGTTTTTGGGCTCAGGTAATTTGCCTTGCCTTTTTCGGGAAAAATATAACATTTGTTAGGACTTGGTTTTCTTTTTCGGTCCCGGTATTTCCCTCCTCGGTCCATCATCTGGAGGAGCTTCGAGAAGGTCTTTTCCTATTTTGTTAGCCGCCTTATCTGGGACTTTGGTAATGGAAAACATATTTACTTGGCCACCGAAAGAGTACAGGGGCTCCCATTAGAATTTTCACTCGATCCCCGTTTGCAACATGTGTTGGCACTTAATGGTCTTTTTTGATCTCCCAGTTCATCTCTCATTGGAATCAAAGCTATCCTATTTGGAAAAATACTCAACCACTGAATCTGCAGGGCATGGCAGCTGAGGGTTGGGAGGCGACGGTTCTACTCCTTAGAGATGGGGGTTTCTGTCTTCACCAAGCGGGTTATGAAATCTCCTGGCTTGGTAAATTGCATCAGTCCTCACCTGTGGTCAAGGATATCTATGAAGGTTATTTGGACCTTTCCATCCCTCGGGAGGAGTCCCTCTTCTATTTCAAATTTTGGAATCGCAAAATTTCTATCAAGATAATTCTTTTTGTCTGGTTGGCAATGAGGAACTGGATCTTAACTTGGGACAAATTGGTAAATAGGGGCTTAAATGGCCCGAGTTTTTGTGTCTTCTGCAAATTGTATTCAAAATCTGTTCAACACATCTTTTTCATTTGCCCATTTGTATTGGACATCTAGTCCTGTTTTTCACATTTCCTGCAGATCCGGGACTGGAGGACTCTCACTTTTCAGCAATCCATTGAAGCCTAGGGTTCCCTGGCCTCAAGTGCTCGATTAATACCTTTCTTCCTCTGCTGGGAGGTGTGGCTCGCCAGAAACTGGTACATTTTTGAGGATCGTCAATTTTCACAACATATCATTTATTTGGATATTCTTATGTGGATCAATTCAACTCCCTTGGTATTAAAAGAGGCTCATGATATCTCTGTCCGTCTTCATCCGCATGAAGTCTCCATCCTGGCAGGCTATTTCGATGGGGCATAACAGCTGGGCCAATGTGGGTGTGGTGCGTGGATTAACCTTGGGCATGGTGAGTTTTACTGCATCTGTTGGAATGGTGGCCCTAGCTCTAACATGCGAGCTGAGCTCCTTGCCCTTTGGAGCCTTCTCTGGGTGGCATACAACCAGCAAGTGGAAAATCTCCACATCTATGGGGATGCTAAGACTGTGATCAATGGATCACCAGTCACTCCTGCTTCCAGCCTCCTGCCCTCCTCCCCTGGTTTTGCAGGATCATGTATCTTCGTGGTCGCATTCTTGACCTGCCCATACATCATATTTATCATGAGGCTAATACGAAGGCAGATTCTCTCTCCAAGTAGGGCCTAATCCTTCCTTTTGGGTCTGTTCATGTTAAACACTTCAGGGGGGCTCATCTGGTCTACTCTACGCTGCATACGCTCCCCTAGGAGCGATCTTTCTGTTATGAATTTTTTGTATATCTCTTCTCTGAATGGTTGATGTTCTTGCTTCACGTTCTTTTACTTCTTGCTAGTATCTGCTCTTGATCTTGTCTGGTCTCTATCTGGACCTTTGTGGTCTGCTTTCTTCTTTTTGTTTGACCACACATGTATCTGACAATTTCTGTAGTCTTCGCTTTCATGTTTACTTTCATGTCATATGCTATATTTTGGTTCGATTCCAACACCCTTGTTGTGATATCATTGATATATTTAATTCTTGTTTACCTATAATACAACTAGTGTTTTAACTTTTTTCCCCTAAAAAAATATATCTGATTTTTTTATTTAATTTATCAAGTGGGAAATCGGTAACTAGAACATACAAATCATTGTTGCCACCAAGAATCACATATCGTTGTTGCCTAGAAAGCCCCCCTGGCCTATTATGATAGCACACAAACCATACTGAGCAAGGTTACCTATGATTCTAACAGAGGTGGGTGGCATTAGCACCATGAATCCCAACCACTCAGGTTACTCTTGACTGGCTGTAAATAGATCTGAGTTAGAAAAGGTCAATGCTTTATTTTCTTAACTATCAACCTTGTTTGGAAAATGTATAGTTTGAAAATAGAGCCCAACAATCATTTTTTCCACCATGGAGATGAAAATTGCAGCAGCATTGTTTGTCATTTCGTGACTGGTTTGGGCCCCAAATTGGAGCTTGGGGTGCTTATTTGTTGTTGCCAGAACTATTTTTTTTTTTCTGTTTTTGCTCATTTGTCTTGCTTTGGACAGTAAGCAGTGGGCACCATTTTATTTCTGTGTCCATCCCTTTTTAGCCATGCAGGCATCATCTTCTTTTTGTGGGCATTGATTGTATGCAGTAGGTATCTGCATTTTTCTATGTGGGCACCATTTGCTTCCATGGGATTCAATTTTTACTTGTGGCTAGTTTTTTGTTGTAGGTACCATCTTCTTGCAACCGACAATGATTTTATGTAACATACACCATTTTATTGTTGTTGGCATTCATTTCAAGCTTCATTTCAAGCTTGCATAATTTCACCCACTTCCCCAGAGTCCTAGATGGATGTTGGTATTAACTAGAAGCCAGCTCGAATGAGCAGATGGTAACCTCAAAGGACTTGATGGGAATGGCTTCTATGATCTCATATGAGGCTGAATCTTTGGCTGATGTTGTCAAACCAAAAAATCTAACATGCAAACAAACACACACAAAACACCTGCATTTGGTATGATCTATTTTTGAAGTTTTGTACTTGGTAATTCCTGTACTAAAGATGCCCCCCATACCTGAGATTCATTGGAAGTTTTTTTTGTTTTTGTGTGTGTGTTTTGATGCATCCATGAGCTTTGTTAACTCATTGTAATACATTAGTAAGTATAAAATATTGATATACATTCCTGCACCTGGCATAGTCTATTTTGGAGGTTTATACTGGGTACCTCATCTCTAGAAATGTCTAGTACCCGGGTATTAGAAATGTTCCCATACAAGAGACTCCATGCAACTTTTATGTGCATATGTGTGTTTTGATGCACCCATGAACCCGACGTACTAGACATTTCCGGTACCCTGGGTACTAGAATGTCCCCATACAAGAGACTTCATGCAACTTTGATGTGCATGTTTGTGTTTTGATGCACCCATGAACCTGGGCAATTCAATGTAATACACAAGTACTAAGTGTAAAATATTGACGTGTTTTATTTGTAGCACATGTACGTATATATGTATGTGTGTGCATATATCTTTGTATAAATGCATAAGTATATATCGAATATACACCATGCCATAATGAAAAAGGCATCCATACACATGCTCTTCTACTTTTGTTGACCTTGATGTAATCAACTATGGTTATATATTTGCCATGATGAAATTAACTATAGTTGAAATTTGATCTTGATTGATTGTAACTGACTGCTGTTAAAAGTTGTCTTTAAATTTTTTTAGAGAAGAATCATAGTGAACTGCAGTTAAATATATTGACCATATGGTTATATATTGACCATGTTGATTTTAACTATAGTTCAAAGTTGATCATGATCGATTGAAACTGATGGCTGTTAAAAGTTGTATATAACCTTTGTTAGAAAAAAATCATAATGAACAACACTTAAATTTCACACACAAATTAAATCTAACACATTATTTTGGAATCCAGGTTGATAAATTTCTTATGCCATGGTAATTATTTTTCAGGCTCAACAAGATCTATGTCTGAAGTCTGAACTCCCTAGAATGCATTTGTAGGAAATTTACTGAGAAAATATATTACAAGTAGTTAATGATACAGGAAGAAGATGACCTTTGTTATCTTAGTGGGAATGCTCATGTTGACAAGGGTTGGCCAAATTTTCCTCACATTTTTAAATGTTTTTCATGAGGAAAGTGCATGCACTTTTGGGCATGAATTTCTGCCTTCCTCTCTTCTTGAACTTGCAAATCTTCCTTTACAGCATCGACCTCACCTATCCCTGTCAAAATCATTAGAGGCCTACCGAAAAAGAGTGGAACATAAATAACTCCTTAAGTTCCTGAATGATATTGCAAGAACGTTATAACAAAATGCATAAGAACTTTAACATGAATAGATCAAAATACATACCTTAGGGGGTTTCATAACATGATTATTCAGAGTTCAACTGTTTGCCTCTTGAGAATATAAATGATCTTACTCTTGATCATAGGAATTTAGATAATTGTTTCATATAAATGATGTGAGCTAATAAATGGGTTTTGGAAGATGGACAACCTGAGGGCAATGTTGTTTCTTCCTAAAGAATTTGCAGCTCATATCAGACCTTGATTGAAGCAAGGTCTTGTAAGCTTTAATTATCTAAACGTTGTTCATAATAATAATAATAATAATAATAATATTTAATTTATTAACTTAGCTTAAATGAAAAAGTGGGATCTTAAAGACACTTTGACAACCAAGGGTTTATTCGCTTGTATTATTAAATGTATAACCCAAGTTTATTCTAGCAAGTTGTGACATGGCTTGTGGAACATCAAACCATTCATTCTGTATGGTACAACTCTTAGAACAACAAAAACATCCTGAAAAATAGAATTCAGGTGAAAATAAATTTAGGGATCTGCACGAGAATAAGTCTTTACTCATTGGAAACCAGAGTTATGAGTATCATGAATACAAATAAAAATTCATCCAAGCAGAACTCTTGTCCAATTTATGGAGATTATCTACTCATTCAAGTCCTTCCTGTTTGAAAATGCAGTCTAAAATTTGAGAATGTTCTGCAATCTAAGCAGAATAGTTTCAATTTTTTTGGTAATTTGGTGGTTTCCTTTCCCAAGTATTATGTGTTTGTATAGGCACATATTCCTATTTGTATGCTTGTGTGCATATTAAAATATATAAAGAGAATATATATATACACCTTGTTACCAAGAAATTTGGAAATGGTATGGATATATGTACTAGTATACATCCCTGCTCTTGATCAAAGTTAATTTCAGTTAAAAATTTACCATACATTACTGTGGTTAGAAATATACTGCAAGTGGATGTATTTAAGTTCCATTCACATCTATTTTAAATTCGAACTATGATTTTGGTGTCCCATTGGATAATTCATAGGAGTGAGAAAGGATTGAATGGAACCAAGTAGTAAATGCTAAATCTGCAGTAAAGAGAAAGAAATGCAGCACCAGCTAGAGAGAAAATTAACCCAAGAGAAGCATGCTAGAAGGAGAAATAACCTAATCACAGGAGAGTGCCACATTTTATGGTGCCCATTGGCCAAATAACTTTTATAAATAATGATCACAAGATTTGTGAAATCACAAATGTGAGCTATGCATATATACACAACTCAAGATTATGGTGTTTTACCCAAGAGGGATTATGGGTTGATCGAGTCAGCCTTAACCAAACCAAGAAATAAAATCATGAATATTGACTAGGTTGGTCTTAGCCATGTTGAAATATTGGTAGTTCAGAAGGTATTTCCAGTTGTAAAATCCCTTGAGTCTTTCTGGTTTGGTTAATGGGTCTTTTACCCAAGTTTGGGGTTTTGGACCTAAAGTGAGTGGGCATTGAATCCAAGGAAAACATTTATAATGCTAATTTAATTATTGTCAGCTTAAGGTGTCAAGTCGGTTCAAGTTGGCCAGTAAGGCCAAGAGACACACTGCTTGGAAAAGTATAAATACAAGGCAAGGAGCCAAAGGGAGCATTCTGATTGTGAGGATCAAAGATAAAAGTGACTTAGTCAAGACAACAAAAGGATCCACAGTTGAAGAAGGATAGATACGTGGACAAGGCCGAGTTTGGTTAAGTTTTTTTCTAGTTGGGAAGGCCTAGATAGAAGTTTTGTGTAGATTGTTGTTTTCTTGAAGTGAGGTTGCAACCAAGGAATAGGCCGCAAGCTTAAACAAACCAGTTATAACAAGCAAGGAGAAGGGTCATAGTGTTGTTGTAGTAGCTTGCTGGGCTCAAGGAGGCATCCACTGGCCTGTTTAAGGTAAAAATAGGGAGGCTGAAGTAGAAAAAGAGCTGATTAAGGTTGTTGTAGCAATAAGTAGGGTTGATTGAATGGAAAAGGAGCAAATAATAGGGCTAGTAAAAGGAGGCATCCATTGGCATGTTTAAGGTAAAAATAGGGAGGCCGAAGTATAAAAAGAGCTGACTAAGGTTGCTGTAGCAACAATCAGGGCTGGTCGAATGGTAAAGGATCAGATAATAGGGCTAATAAAGGGGTCAAAGCTCCTAAAGAAGCTGGCAGAGAACCCAAAAAAGATACAACAAGAGGACCATGGGCTAAAGGATCATGCCCAGGTATGCTGGTTTTCATTTGAGTAATCTAATGTGGGTTGGTAAAATCCATAGTTTGCTACAACTAAGCATTTAGAGTATTACAAGTGTCTTTATGAGGGCAGGAAAGGCTTAGAGGACAAAGTCTCAACCGTAGGGTGTTGGTCAAAAGGACTTGACATTTTATTTGCACTGTAGTGGGATATAAAGGGTCATTATCCATGGTAGAAGAACCCCATGTGTTTTCCTTTTAATGAATTTGTAGGAAAAAAGTTTTGGGCATAAAATATTGTGTTCTATCATTGATCTAATTGAGGGTATATTTCGCTCTGCTAAATTGTTTAAAGTTAGGAACTGCTAGTGTTTTTATGTTTCCTAGCTAAGTCATAGAATATACCTAGGGTGCGTGGATTTCTAACATGGTGTTAGAGATACTTCGAAGAGAATTTGTATGTGAGATGTGCACCAGTGTTAGCTCATAGGGAGTTGTGTGACTAATGTAAGGAGACTGCGGGCTTAGGGGGAGAGTCTGCAACCTAGTGGAAGTATAACCATTAGGTTAAAGTGAAAGAGTGGAGTATTCCATGCCATGCAAGGAAATTCGTAGGCCATGTAAGGAATGCATGATAAACACAATGAAAATTCATGGTCCATGCAAGGAATTTGTAACTTTCCCAATTTTAGCCTCAAGCTAAAATGGAACATTATAGTTGCACATTTTATTTTTATTTAATAAAATGGGGAAGGAGACACCTTAGCCCCTTTTAGATGAAGAAATAACACTCCTAATGTGAAAGGGGAGTGAATAAAGCAGCTGAAATAAACACCAAGGGTGTGAATGGAACCCATCTCACTTGATTAGTCACCATTGACTAAAGTCAACAGCACTGCCCAAGGAGGAAGAGGCTTCCTAGAGAAGCTGCACAGTTTTGGAGGGAAGACATTCATGCAAGGGTGGAAACCCTAATTGGTGGGACCATGGTAGAGAAGAGTTCTCTCATTTTATATGGAGGAGATGGCAGCCCATTTTCATTATGCTATGTTTTAGATTTCAAACTTTGGGTCTGCAAGAGCTTGCATCCCCAGGCTGTTTAGCAGGGTGATGGTGCCCTCGGGCACTAGGGTGTTCTCGGTCGAGAATCCCTACCTCTTCCTCAAGGAAGTATGAGGATTGAGCTACATTTCCTAAATCCATCATTGGCCATAGCTTCATTCATCTTCTACAACGTTATTTCTACAGCAGAGAGGACGTTGTGTAGCTGGGTGCAGCGAGGAACTCATGGAGTCTCTCTTGTCTTGTTTTCTTCAGTGGTGGAGGGATATATTCATTGGAGTTTATGCAAGGAGGATTCCTGGGCTGTATTTCATATCAATGGCATGAGGCCACACTTCCATCATCTCCCACTGCGCAGTCCATGGAGGAAACTGCGTTATTTTGGAGGAGGCAGTGAGAGAGGGGTTTCTGGAGCTTAAGAGGAGGGTTTTTCTGAGACAAAGTGATCAGAACTTTGTATTAGAGAAATTATAAGAGGAGGGCATCTACATTTCAGATCAGCCATAGCCTCATTCTTGTTTGGGTTCAGTTGCAGTGACAACTTGGTTGTCACATTTTTGTATTCTCCGACATTTCTAGCAATCTTCATGGATTGGCTAGAAATCTTGTATTTCAGCCCATTTCTCGTTATTGGGCTTATTTATTGTATTCCTTCAGAAATATATACATTTATTCATATTTATCAGCTTATACCTTCATGTACTTAGCGCAGTTGCAGCTCTGGCATTTTATGGAGTTTCAGCGATTCTTGTATTACATTGCTTATTCATTGAGGGTTGGTTCTTAGAGTTTGAGTGGCTTGTCCCTCAACTGTTATTTGTATATTTCTGCTGATATATCATAATAAATTGATGGCTGTAGCCTTTCCCTCTTATGGTATGTTCAGATTTGAAGATTTCAGTGTTCATGTTCTTATGTTGCTGTAAGCTCTCTCATTGAGCATTGTTTTAGAGACCTAGATTGGGGAGAACTGAATAACCCATATAGAGTTATTTCTTTGAGCTCATTTTATGTAGGGGATTTTTATTAGAGTTGATCTAGGGCATCCCAGCGCTGGTTTTCCTTATTTATGCAGCATCTTCCTTATATAGCGTCCTCAAGGACCCTGTAGTAGAAATTCCCGAGGTGGAATATTGCATATCCATAGGAAGAGTCTGAGAAGTGCCAGGTAGCCTCAAGATCTCTCCCTTCTTTGAAGGATTCATATCCTGTAAATTCCCCATCATTCAATCTCTGAAATGGACTTGCAGTGTCTCACTGGAGAAGGAAAAATGGAACATCTTAAGATGTTCCTGATGGAGCAGAAAATCCTTCATTTGGGACATTACAGAAGTCATGGTCCATGCAAGGAAAGTCATGATCATGCAAGGAAAAGTCATGTCACATGCAAGGAATTCACGACCATGCAAAGAAAGGCATGATCATGTAAGGAAAATTCATGTCACATGCAAGGAAGTCACGAACATTCAAGGAAAGTCATGGAGCTGGATATTTCTAGGAATAAGGAAAGTCATGGAGCTGGATATTTCTAGGAATAAGGAAATTCATGGAGCTGGAAATTTCTACGAACAAGGAAAGTCATGGTTTGGATGGCCAGACAAGATGCTCTGAAGCGAGAGGCTTCTTGGAGCATGGTGTCTTCACAGATCGGTCTTCCAGAAGATGTGGTTTCAAATAAGATTTAGAGGCAGGTGGAAATGCCTTCCTCACTAAGAGGGAGTGTTGAAATATTGGTAGTTTAGAAGGTATTTCTAGTTGGAAAATCCCTTGAGGATTTTTGGTTTGGTTAATCGATTTTTCATCCAAGTTTGGAATTTTGGACCCAAATTGAGTGGGCTTTGAACCCAAGGAAAACATTTATTATTATAATTTAATTATTGTTGGCTTAAGGTGTCAAATCAGCTCAGGTTGGCTAGCAAGGCCAAAGAGACACATCCCTTGGAAAAGTATAAATAAAAAGGAAAGGAGACAAAAGGAGCATCCTTCTTGTGAAGATCAAGGCTAAAAGTAAACTTAGCCAAGGAAAAAAACGAGCTGATTAAGGTTATTGTAGTAGCAAGCATGAATAGTTGAAGGGTAAAGGAGCAAACATTAAGCTAGCGAAGGGGCCAAAGGCCTAAAGGAGCTGGTAGAGTGCCCAAGAAAACTATAGCAAGAGGACCATGGGCTAAGGATCATGCCCAAGTAAAATACTTTGTGTTTGAGTAACCTAATGTGGGATGATACAAGCCATAGTTTGATACAAATAAGTATTTAAAGAGTTGTACGTGTCTTTATGAGTGCAGGAAAGGCTTAAAGGACAAAGCCTAAACCTTAGGGTATTGGTCAAAACAACTTAACATTGTATTTGGCATTGAACTAGGATATAAAGGGCCACGACCCTTGGTACGAGAGCCCCATGAATTTTATTTTTAATGGAATGGTAAAAAACAAGTTTTGGGCATAGAATATTATGTATTATCATTAATCTAATTGTTGGTATATTCCACTGTGCAAAACTATCTTAAGTTAGGCACTACCAGTATGTTTATGTTTCCTATCTAAGGCACATACTAGACCTAGGGTGTGTGGATTTCTAACAATCCATTCCCAATACATAAAATAATTATTAAAATTGTATGCCAAACTTTTTTGAGTGAAACAAAAATCATTCTCAACAAACCCCACCATTAAATTGAAGAGTGGGTTGTAGATGAAAATGATGAAATAAAAATGAAAGTGGCTTTATTGATACTCAACTCAATATAGGGGCGGGCATGGATGAAATACAAACAAGAGTGGTTTTATGGGTACCTGATCTGAAATAGTATTGGTCATGGCTTAAATAAAAATGAGAGTGGGATATGGATAACCAACTCGATATACAAATGAGAGTGTGTTGATGGATACCTAACCCAATATAATCGAGAGTGGGTTTATGGATACCTAGTTCAGTATAAACGTGAGTGGGATGATGGATACCTAACTTAACACAAGTGAGAGTGGGTTTATGAATACCTAGTTCAATATAAGGTTAGCCTTAGATGAAAATTTTAATGGGTTTAGAAATATCTATCTCAATATAGGCCAATTTTAGTTGAAAATGAAGGTTAAACCATTAGGGTAAATTTTGAGGTAAAAAATGGGCCTTAACAAAAAATTTACAATCAAAATCAACTTTAAAAGAACCACTAGGATTCAAGAAGATGATGTCAACCATAAGGGTAAATATATTTGGAGGGAAACGAAGAAAACTACTTTTCCTAATCATATTTTTTATTTATCTCCTTATATGCTTGCTCAAATTTCATATGTAAGCACTTGGATTTCAAATTTCAATTAGTTAATTTTAACTTTACAAAGCATTGATTATCATTAGAATTAGGTTAAAACATAACTTAGCATCACATCACATGAACATATAAAAACACCATTTAACAATACAAAACATCCCAACGAGTAGACAAGATATTTTTTTGGTGGAAACCCTTTCGAGAGGAAAATAATCGAATGCTTCTTAATATAGGTCTTCAAAATTTACATCAATAGGAAAAGCTCCAACTTCCAAGATTTTTAGCATCAAATAAAGGAGGCTCTAATCCCTTGGTTTATAGGATCCAACTTGAAGGAAGTTAACTCCCTGATTTACCAGCTCCAACTAGAAGGACACTCCACTGCCTTGATTTATCAACTCCAACTGGAAGGATGCTCTAATGCCCTAGTTTTAGTAAATCTGATTGAAAGGATGCTCCAACACCCTGCATAGGTTCCAGCCTACTCTAGCACTACCTTTTCACCTTGAAGTATTCTCAGGCTCCATCTTGAAGGAGACTCGAATCTTTTCCTTTCTCCACCCTGCAACCCTTGCTCAACAATTCACCGCAGTGGACCACGTTTCACAATTTTTATACTGGATCCACATGTGCTTAATATCAACATAAAAAATATCAAAAATTCCTTTTCGACTATGTCAATTTTCAATACAAGCTCATCAACAACAATTCCATATTTTTTTTCTCAAGGATCAAACCTCAGCTCAACAACATACTCTCTCTGGCAAACCCTGCATAAATAATTATGTAGAAAAACCTATCTCAATATATGCATGTCTTTGTCAAAATGTAGTAGCATCATACACAACCAACAAACCCTCAACAACTGGACACAACCATCAATGTCAAATCTAGGCCCATAAACATTCATACAAATACTGGCATCAGATAATACAATCTTTGCTCATTATAAATAACCTTGCCATATACAACCCTTGTCCCAACAACTTTGCTTAGGATACTCTCTTTCAAACCCTAAGATCTTTTGTTTAGGAAGAAAACCTAGCACAACATACATGAGCATGATAGTAGAAATATAAGAGCATTCTAATACCATAGATGCACCGCAACAATCGTAACACTACGAAGCAACTTTGATCATGTTTCAACAAATAGTTATTTTAACATTCATCAGTAAACAATTCAACATACCAGAAGTTCCAACAATGATGATTACACAAGTTAGTTCTTTGTGACACTTCAATTTCCAGTGCTATAGCATCAATAAAACTCTGTCGGCCCTAGTAAATGCATAATGGTAATTGACGCAATACTTTTCCATTATCTCAACAATCCAGTAAATTGGAAATGCATATCCAATAGACAAACTCAAGTAAGTTTAGAAACATCACAACAATCAAGCCAGGCTTCAAATGTTTTTCCTTTTAGCCAAAAGACCTTTACAGTAAAGACCAATAATACCTCTGTATATATATATTTCATCTCTTTTACAAATTCCTTTCCAACAAATGCTACTTCTTAAGATGTCCTAGTAAGAAGACAAATATAAATCTGTTTCTATAGTGAATATGAATCTTCAATTTCTGTCATGACTAGAGGCTTAAATCACTACAAAGATTAGTCACAGGCCTTAATAATATATGTCAAAGGATCAACCTAGAATTCAAAAATCAATAAATAATGCCTTAGACAAGCTTTAGCCCTACACAATACCAATACTCTTGAATCATAGACTGTCTACAAAAGGGATCCTTTGCAATTCCAACACTACAACCATTCAATACGTCTAATACCACATACCTCAGACAACCTCTGAATTCTGGCTCCATAGACTTTAGATACTTTGAATAACTAGTTTAGACCTTGCTCAATTGTCAAATCTCAACCTACCTTAACACTTCTCAAGATCTGTATTGAAAAAGGGTTATGAGCAGACTTCATTACACTATTCCAGAACACAAACTTCAAGTGCCCTTCCACAAACCTTGTTCAATGCCTTTCTGAACTTGAATCAACCCTTAAGGATCTCATACTTAAAGAATAGCTTGAGTACAACCGAGTAGGCCTCAAGAAATATTAGGGTTCAAAGAGTCTATGAAAGACTCCTCAGAAATATTTCTTTAGTATTGCTGCAAAAAATGCAAGGAACCTTCTTCAAGACAATGTGTAGAGTTATCTTAAATTCTTAGAAGAATGCTTGAGTATCTTATCGCTTCAGTGGTTGAATTGTGAGATCAATGTTGCCTCAAAAGAAAAGGGCTAGATTTTCTTTGCAAATCTTCCAATGTTTCAGAGATATATCCTTAAAATAAGTCTTGGCATGGATTAGGTTTAGTCACCAAAATAAAGCCCTTATATGCATCAAAGGTACATAATTAGGGCTTAGGAGAATTGCTTGAAATTCGTCTTGGAATCTCCAATGTACCAACCTTAGACTAGTGCATGAAATATCTCAAGGATGCTCCCAAATTTGTCTTAGAAAATGTTTGAAATTTGGTCTTTGATTTGTCAAAAAGGGACTGCTGGACCAACCTTAGGATTAGCCTAAAAAATTATCCATGAATGTTTGCTGAATAGGCCTCATGGTCTTGCAACAAAATGATCCCGAAAGAGAGGCTGACAAATATTTAGCTAAGACTCCTTAAAAACCCCTCATATGCCACAGATCCATGCCTAAGAGGTCCCAATACCCATAGAAAACATCAGAGAGAACACTTGGATTATGAAGGCCGAACTAGGCCTTAGACATAGGCTGAACCTACCTCAGAACATGGCCGCAGTAGCCTCAGACACAGGCCGAAACTAGCTCGGAACAAGGCCACAATAGCCTCAGACTGCCTTAGAACATGTATAATGTATTCATGCATTGCCTTAGAAAATGAACGTTGATCAACCTCAGAAAGGAGCACCAAATGGCCTCGAGGATGCATATGAACCCAAAAAAGAAACCAAACCCAACCATGAAAAATAAACTCAAACTTCAACTTCAAAATAGTCATGCTCATTTTCTTGGCATGGCTACCCAAGGCTATAGAATGAAATTTCAAAAGATTGGTGTGGAATGTCTTTTCTTTGGAGGATCTGATTGCCCTTTTATAGAGAAGAAAGAGGTTTCTAAGAGTAGTTGACTTGAGAAAATTTGGAGGGGAGCTGGCCTTAGTTTTTAATTTAAAATTAAACTTTTGGAGCCAAAAATGAATTCTCCTTAGAGGTTGACTTGTCATCAAGGCCGAATTTAACCCACAAAAAATCAATTAAATTTCCCTTTGAAAATTTTGAATACAAAATTGGTTAGGATAGGTCCAACATTAAATTATTTGAAATTGAAATTCCACAAATGACCTAATATAAAAGTTGCTTGCCACATCATCTTTGGGGCTTCTTGACCACAAGAGGGGGCCCCAACTTTAATTGAATATCTCATCAACCATCAGGAGTTATGAGGTGTATGACCTATTGTTGGAATCAATACCACTAGGAGAATCAAATGAATATGGTCATATGATCAAAATCACTGTCCTTTGTATCCATTTTTGTCAACAAGTGTAGGGCATATATGGTTTCTTTTCATTGTGAGCTTCTAATCAACACAAACTTAGACTAGTATGCTTCCAATCAATGCAAACTTAGAATAATATTAAGAGCATTCATAGACCAATGTTTGCATCAATGAAAACAACATTCAACATTCATAACTCTTAATTTATTATTTTTATTAGGAGGCTCATTTTAGACCTCAAATTTCTGTTAATGTTGTTTTCAACATCCCAACTTTATCTAAATGAGAGGCTATGGAGAGAAGAAATTCACAATATACATCCTTTCTTAAAGTTGAATATGAGCGAAATAGAGAACCCATTACATATTACCCCCCTTGAATGCCATATCTCCCAAATTAGTATGATTCCATAAGTTGGCAAAGGTGGCCTCTAATAAAGGTTTTGTGAAGAGATGTTAGCAAGTTGGTTTGTCAAAGGCTAAAAAACTTGGCACAAGCTGTCCCTGAGAATGAAATTGTTGAATGTAGTAGTGCACAACCAAATAGTCTTCTATAGGATTGGATTTAAATGACACATCAACATTGCACTACCCAATAATTATAGGAGTAACATCATAATTTGGAAGAGAAAGATCCAATGAAATATGTTGGTTTAGTGAAAGTTCATAGACTAGCACATGCTTTTCTTATGAACAGGGCCATGAATTGTAGTGCATCTAGATTGAACCCACATCATGTAGAGAAAGTTTCATTGGAACGTGTCAAGAATCATTTGTGGGAAAAAATCTGTAGGAAGTAGTGGAAAATACCTTGGTGGACCGTGAATAGGATGTTAGGAACTTCAATAAAGAGAGCATTTTGAACATCAATTTTCTTGTGACAAGAAGGATCATGTAAACTGTGGTAGAACATGGGCCCATTTACTTGATCCAAAAATGTTGAAATGTGAAATTGATGGAGTCATATCTTGAACATTAAGAGGAAGATGTTACTCCATGTGCATTCATAAACTCTTGCTCCAAAAAAAGGTAGTTATTTGATTTGCGCAAATATCATAATTAGCACCTTATAATGAGTGAAGTTGTTAAAATTAGATAAAATGCTCTTTGCTTAGGAAAATTGCTTCAATGTTCCTTATGAGCCCAATTTAATTTCCATTTAGTAATCACATAAACCATTATCATATTGACAGTAATTGAAGAAAGAACATAAACATCAAGAGTAAAGGACAAGCCAAGACAAGAGGACGCAAGATTTGGCTCAAGCCAGGGAAAAAACCCCAATGTGGGGAAAACCATTAATCAATTCTTCTTATTATTTTTATCAAATGTTCAGCAACAACATAGATAGAGAGAGTACAATCTACGACAAAACTTACTGTCCCGAGCCAATGACAAAACGCCAAAGAAGGTATCCAAACAAGTGTGTAGTCTGACCTTTGAACATAAACAAATGAGATCTGCCTAACTAGTGATAAATAGTAGTTACAAGATGACTGTAGGAGATGGATCATGATATGCAACTTCCTTTTCTAAACACACTGAGCCCAAACACTGTTTGTACTAGGCATATTTCTGAGATAATGACAACTCTGGTTAGGGCACATACCAGCCCTAACCTACAATTGCAACTTGAGCGTTAACCCTCATAACAACCCTCGTTGGTCCTATATGTGACCATGGTTAGGGAAAGATAGTCTTCTAGGCCTCCTGGCCTCCTTCAAACAATTATTTAACCAACTGAAACTCAAGGAGGGATTGCGACCCGCTTGAGAGTGGCTTCTAGTAGCTGCGATCTTCTTAGAAGAGAATTATACACCATAGAAACACATCAAAATACTTCGTCTCTATGATTTGATTTAGGAACAATTCAATCCTTAAGTAAGAGGGGGATATGCCTAGAACAATGCCCAAACACTCATGAAGCAAACTTGGACTTCCACCTAAAAACCCATCTTATAATCTATCCCAAATAAGATGTCAAACAACCCTCCTTCATTGGAACAATCATATTTTATGTGACCATTTCAGAGAGAGACGTGTGTTATATGATGTGTGTGAGAACCTCTTTATATACTAGATGGATGGAAGGCCGACCCTAAATTTTGGAGGCAAATCAGAAATTTAAATTTTCGATTTTTCCCGACTAAACAAAATCATAACTTATAGAATTTCTTTTGAATAAACAAATATTTTTCTTTGACCAAATATTTTCTTTGGCCAAGTATGGTAAAGGTGTTCCCCACTTTTTAGGGTTTTCTAAGTTGTCAACCTTATTAGGTGCTTACAACCCCAAGGGGAGGTGACATTTCCAAGGTTAATCCTTCAATCAATAGGTGTTGGCATAGGTAAATGGAAATGGAGGGGAAAAAATTAATGACCAAGAGGCATTTTCAAGAGGGATCAACAAGCAGGAAGCCACATCTTGATAGTATAGATGTAATGGAGGAAAAAATTGTGGATGCCTCAGTTAGTCTACTTGGCTTGATTTTTTCGCCAAAAAGAAATAAAGGCTCTACTGGTCCTTTTATTTGTTTTTTATAATGCTTTGTATGTTGGTGCATAATTCAAGGATCAAAGCTCACTCTTTATGATATAGCATTTAATTACCCCTTAAGATGAAGCCATTTATTTCTCATTAAGGTTGGGACATGTGAGTGTTCCTTTTGATGAGATGAAGCATCAAGTGCTCAGGAACCACATGATTACTAATGAGACGGGTAGAGGTCATGTTAGCGTTTTTCTCACATGCTAACTTATGTCTCGACCATGTTCTGCATTAAATTTTTTTTTTCTTTCATTATAGCCATATTATGCTTTTACATTCTTTTAGGCATTAACTTTTAGGGCAATGTTTTCTAGCCCTACTCAAGGATGTCGATAAGAGAGTGCCAAATCCTAATGAACTAGTAACATTTGAATATGAAGAATGGAGATGATGTCAAGGGCTAATAATGTGACATGGAAAGTGTTAAATATGCTAAAAGGAAGAATAGACACACTATTTCAATCCAGGTCTTCCACATAGTGCCCCTGCGATAACTGTAAGGCTTCAGTGGAGGTCTTGTTGAGATTGCAACAAGATGATGAGCTTAGTGAAAAGAGTTGCCTTCACTAAGTGGGCCCGTAGGCTATTTTTGGCGCAAGTCTATTTTTAGACATGTCGATCATATTCTATGAGTTGCAGGATGCTATTTGTGGATGGTTGGTCAAGTTGGAAAAATAGATGGAATTCTATTTTTAGACATATTGGGCGGAATCTATTTTTAGATTGCCAGTCTAAAAATAGATATGTCGAATATTATTAGCTCTTAATAATATTTGGACTCTAAACATTATCTTATTCTCTTGGAGCACTTCGGTTAAGTGCACGGATATCAGCACGGTGATAAAAGGGTCGTTGTTCCTAAGGTTTAAGTGGGTATTGCATGGAGACTTGATTAGAACTCATGTAGTTTGGGTGGAGTTATAGAAGTAGTTGAGGGTGAGTTGTGTTGGTTAACCTCGATTCAGAATACGATTCGACTAGTTTTATCTAATTTAAGCCGAGATTGATACAGTATTAAAAGGAGTGGTGTGAATTAATTAATAATTAATTCACTAAATATTAACTCATTAATCAACTGAAGAATACATCAGTTAACTACAGTGCATGGATAGTTTCAGTGGAGACCAGTGGAGAGATAGGTGAAAGGGCAAGTTGACTATCAGTTGTCACTATAGTGATGCTTTGATTGCATCCAACACAGAGTAGAGTTGACAATGAGGATTGTGTGAGCAAGGCTAGACCAATTCGAGTTCATTCAGAGCCATTCTTCAGCAGGGATTGCGCAGTAGAGGCATGCTAGCAGCTGGCAGAGATCGGTGCATGGATTTGCTAGATCAGGACCTGATTAGTGTGTAGCAATTGTATTGTACTGAGAGCTTGTGAGAAGATTTGTATGAGGATTGTTACATGATCTCTATGAAATATATTATATACAGATAGTTGGGTTTTTAAGCTTCAATCTTTCCCATTAAAACATTGTGTTCATATGTGTGAATTTTTATGGTTTCAATGTGTGCATGCAATTGATTTAATTTCCGGATATGATGATCAATAGTAGAAGAGATTGTGTATTGTGCATGAAGTCAAATAGTGTGTGATCAGGAGAATATTGGATTTTAACGCATTAGTTATATAATTTCTACATGGTATCAGAGCTATATTGATCATTGGAGAAATTGCAAATCATTGAAGCGGTTGAGTTTTGTGCTGGTGGAATTCGAATTTGCAGCAGTGTTTTCTTGGTGTCAAAGTTGAGATGTCTTTAAACGGATTGCGATTGGAGTATGCCCTTGAGGGCAGATTGAATTATATTGCATGGAAGGACAAGATGGAGGCGATGCTGGAGGATAATTGGTTGAAGGAGTTCATAGATGCAGAAATTCCAAAACCTGCTTCTAGCGATGCTGCCGCACTTGACACATGGAAAAGAAGACAACAAAGTGTCAAAGAATTATGTTGGAAGGTGTGAAGGATCACATAGTGTCCAGACTTCATGGTAAATCTTCTCCATTCTTGATGTGGAAAGCTTTTATAGACTTGTTCCAAAGCAAGAGCGACCAAAGGAAGTTGGCGCTCAAGGATAAACTCAGGAAAATAAAAATGGAGAAAGGCGACAGTATACCCAAGTACCTCACGAAGTTTTTTTAGTGCAGGGATGAGATGGGAAGTGTGGGGGTTAATGTATATGAAGAGGAATTGGTGAGCTTGGCTCTCCCTGGGCTTCCGAATATTTGGCATTCCTATGAGGACTCTATTAATGGTCGGGAGACACTGCTGGGATGGGAGCGACTTTGGTCAGATCTTGTGCAGGAGGAGATAAGGCGGAGTACAAGGGATGGATATTCATCGAAGAATGAAGATGAAGAAAATTTCACTTTGGCTGCCAAAGCAAGGAAGGGGAAGGGCAAGAAAAATCCTTCTCAATCTAGTGCGAAAGGCAAGAAGCAAGAAATGTCCAAGGTGAAGTGCTTTCACTATCACCAACACAGACAACATGCCACTAATTGTCCACAGAAGAAGAAAAATAAGCAGGCTGCTGGATCTGTAGCTGGAGAGGCCTTAGCCTCATAGTTTGAGCTATATTTTTCACTGATCACATGCTTGGTCTCAAGTGTGAGGGATCAGTGTGGTTTCTTGATAGTGGTGAGTCTTTCCATATAACTGGAGACAAAGATGTGTTTACTGATCTGGATGAGAAGGATCTTGGAGTGCACATCGAGATGGGCGATGATGGTAGATACAGTGCGATTGGTATCGGGACCATTTCCTTTGAGAGGGGGTCTAGCAAACCTTTCATCTTGAATGATGTCATGCATGTTCCAGGATTGAAGAAGAATCTGATCTCTGTGGCGATGTTGGAAGAAAAGGGATATGATGTTGTCTTTAGCAAGGGAAAGGATTTCCTGCGCAGTAAGGCAACTGGTGAAACCCGGAGGATAGGGGTTCGAGTTAAGAACCTTTTTCAGCTGCAGGTAGATGGCTGCGCAACAATGGCAGGAAAAGTAGAAGGAGTGGTGAGCCGGGATGAGGGCGAACTATGGCACAGGAGATTGGGCCATCTTCACCATGGCACTTTGAAAATTTTGCAGCAGATTTCTACCGGGCTTCCCGAAGGTACACTTGCGCAGTCAGACCAGTGCAAGGGATGTACTTTAGGAAAATTTGTGAAAGCCACCTTTCATGAGAAGGATAGTCACGCCACGACGATCCTTGAGAGAATTCACACAGATGTGTGTGGACCTTTCTCAGTAGCTTCGACAGAAAAGCACAGGTATTATGTGATATTTGTTGATGACTTTTCTCGTAAGTGTTGGATCTTCTTCATGCAGAAGAAGAGCGGGACATTCTTAAAGTTCTTTGAGTTTAAGGCACTGGTGGAGAAAGATTCGGGGAAGCAAGTGAAGGTCTTAGGAGTGATAATGGTGGTGAATTCATCTCTGGTGAATTCAAAGACTTTTGCAGCGCAGAAGGAATTTGAATAGAGCTCATAGCGCCTCATAACCCACAGAAGAATGGGGTCGCGGAGCGAAAGAACAGAATGATAGTGGGTGTTGCACGGGTGATGTTGCATGATCAGGGCCTTCCCATACACTTGTGGGATAAACTTGTAACACTGCGGTTTATGTGCAAAACCGTTGTCCTCATAGAGTACTTGGCATGAGTACACCCGAAGAGGCGTTTTCTCGTAAGAATCCTGATATTTCTCATTTGAATATTTTTGGCTCACCTGTTTACATTCATGTGACGAAGGATGCCAGGAAGAAGCTAGAGCTGACCGCATAGGTTGGGATATTTGCGGGGTACACAGAAACAACCCACAACTATCGTGTGTATTTGCCAGACATTCGGAAGACTGTTGTGCAACGGGATATCAAATTTCATGAGGAGAAAGCCATGAAGTGTTCGCTTGAGAGGGATCCACACTTGAATGCAGATGAGGAGCTATTAGTTCCTAAGGATGAGCCTCAAGATGTGGATCAGACACAAGAGTAGGTTCATGGAGTGGAAGAAACCACTCATGCAGCGCCAACCATCAGAGGGCGGAAGCGCACTACAGAAGCTGAGTGATTGAATCTTGATGCAGAGAAGATTGTAGGAGCACCTACATCATAGCATAGACATAGACATTCAACTGACCGATATACTAGATACATCTCTCTGATGAGCAAGTGTATCGTGACAGAACCATCCTCTTTCGAGGAAGCTATGGAGGACCTTGCATGGGTAGATGTCATGGTGGAAGAGTATGATTCGATTGTTAGAAACAATGCATGGGAGATTGTCCCAAGGCTGGAAGGGAAATCACTGGTAGGTTTGAGATGGATCTACAAAGTGAAGCAAGCAGCTGACGAGAGTGTCGAGAAGTACAAAGAAAGATTTGTTGCCTGGGGCTTCTTACAGATTGAGGGGATCGACTATGAAGAAACCTTTGCACTTGTCGTAAGGTATTCTTCCATACAGAGCATCCTAGCTCTCTCAGCGTAGATGGGATGGCACATTCATCAAATGGATGTGAATACTATGTTCCTCAATGGAGTCATTGAGGAGGAGGTGTACATAGAGTAGCCCGAAGGTTTCGAGATCTTCAGCAGCGAGTCGCATGTGTGCAGGCTCAAAAGAGCACTGTATGGGTTGAAACAAGAACCTCGTGGTTGGTACACATGGATAAACAGTTATTTCACCGGTCTTGGATTCACCAAGAGTGAGGCGGATCCGAACCTATACCAGATTTTGGTGGAGGGTAAGTTGCTGATCATTTTACTTTATGTAGATGATTTGATTTTGACGGGTGATGAACAGGTGATACTCTCATGCAAGGCTGATCTTGAAAAAGAGTTTGAGATGAAGGACTTGGGCCTCCTTCATTATTTCCTGTGATTGGAAATTTGGTAGTGCAGTGATGGACTGTTTATGTCTCAAGGCAAGTATGCCCGGGAGATACTGGAGAAGTTCAACATGCATGGCTACAAGCTTATTGACACTCCTCTTCCTGGTGGTTGGAGGAAAGAGGATGCTACATCGGCAAATGTAGTGGATGCCACTGTTTACCGACAGTTGGTTGGTTCACTCATGTATCTAGTCAATACACGACTAGACATATGCTATGCTGTTAACCAGTTTTCACAAGCTATGGCTAAGCCTACCAAGCTCTTTTGGAAGGCGGGGAAGCATGTATTGAGATATCTTAGAGGCACATCAGGATATGGATCTTGGTACAAATATGAGGATGAGTTGAGGCTGCATGGCTTCATAGACCGGTACTATCATATCAGATATTGTGTGCAGCAGAAGATCATGTTACTTTCTTACATTCCTACGAAGGATCAGGATGCTGATATCTTGACGAAGGCACTCACCAGAAGCAAATTCGAATACCATAGAGGCAAGATCGGGGTGGCAGATAATCCCTATCTTGTTGAGAGGGAGTGTTGAGATTGCAACAAGATGATGAGCTTAGTGAAAAGAGTCTCCTTCACTAAGTGGGCCCGCGGGCTATTTTTGGCGCAAGTCTATTTTTAGACTATGTCTATTTTTAGACATGTCGATCATATTCTATGAGTTGCATGATGCTATTTGTGGATGGTTGGTCAAGTTGGAAAAATAGATGGACTTCTATTTTTAGACATATTGGGTGGAATCTATTTTTAGATTGCCAGTCTAAAAATAGATATGTCGAATATTATTAGCTCTTAATAATATTTGGACTATAAACATTAACTTATTCTCTTGGAGCACTTTAGTTAAGTGCACAGATGTGGTACAAGAGTTGACAGAAGGAATTACGCTATTCCTGAGGGTTAAGTGGAGCTATCGCAAGGGGACTTTAGTTAGAACTCATGTGACATAGTTTGGTGGAGTTATAGAAGTAGTTGGTGGAGTTGTGTTCAGTTTAACTCAGTTAGACAGAGTTGAGCTAGTTGTATCTAGTCTAACTGATTGATACACTAGTGAGAGTGGTGTGAATTAATTAATAATTAATTCACTAAATATTAACTCATTAATCAACTGAAGAATACATCAGTTAACTACAGTGCATGGATAGTTTCAGTGGAGACAGGTGGAGAGATAAGTGAAAGGGCAAGTTGACTATCAGTTGTGACTATAGTGATGCATTGATTGCATCCAACACAGAGTAGAGTTTCCAATGAGGATTGTGTGAGAAAGTCTGGACCAATTCGAGTTCATTCAGATCTATTCTTCAGCAAGTATTGCGCAGTAGAGGCAGGCTAGCAGGTGGCAGAGATCGGTGCATGGATTTGCTAGATCAGGACCTGATTAGTGTGTAGCGATTGTATTGTACTGAGAGCTTGTGAGAAGATTTGTATGAGGAATTTTACATGATATCTATGACATATATTATATATAGATAGTTGGGGTTTTTAGCTTCAGGATTTCCCGTTAAAACATTGTGTTCATATGTGTGATTTTTTATGGTTTCAATGTGTGCATGCAATTGATTTAATTTCTGCATATGATGATCAATAGTAGAAGAGATTTTGTATTGTGCATGAAATCAGATAGTGTGTGATCAGGATAATCTTGGATGTATAAAAAATTAGTTATATAATTTCTACAGGTCCCACTGGACTAGGGCTAAAGATTAACCCCTTTGGTAAGGTGAGAAGAAACTTACAATCATGATCAATCAATAATCTAGATTACCCTTTTATCCATACTGAATTCCCAAAAAATTAAATGCACCCTATTGCACAATGATCTAAGTACTTGTTGAGTGGTAGACTATCTTTAACCCGTTTGGTAATGTGAGAGAATAAACTTGTTGTCAAGATTAATTAGTCATCCAAATTATTTTTTAATCCATACTAAATGCCCAAAACATTAAGTACCTGTTGAGGGGTAGCTCATTGTCATTCAAGAGTAATGCTAGATGGGGAGAGATGTAATGTTTGGGGTAGAAGGTGGAGCTGTCATATCTTCATCATCAGCTATGTGTAGGGTTGTTGGTTAGATGGTCGTCCAAAATAGGAGAACAAGTTTTCTCCTTGTGAAGTGGCTTTTGCACAACATCAATTTATTGATTTTTTATGGTACAATTGTTGGAAATACTGAGAGGGGGGTGAATCAATATTTATTTTCAATTGTTAATTATTTCCAGTTAGATTATTCACAATTAAGGACAGAGAGGTGTATAATAATAATATTAAGGATTAATAAGAACTTCAATCCCCTTTTTAAAATAATAGTATACAATAGATGAATGAGGGCACCAACCCTTTTAATGAAACAGGCACCAACGTGTTGCCAAGCACCAACTTGGACTTTTGATGAGGCTCCGACTTCTAGGGCTTTGACCCTGTCTTCTCAAGGCACCAACCTTGTGTTTAGGGGCACCTACCCCAAGGACACCAATCCCTCAGTCTCTTTTAATAGAAAATGTTTGATGTACTTACTTGACTGTCATCTACAAAAATTCTTCACTGTTCAACACTTCTTGATATTGAATTCATTATATCTTCACTATACTTTGTTCACCATATGAATATTCTAATGCAATCTTAGTTCATAGTCCTGTTGAATAATGTCCGAGACTTATCCTGAGATGCTCTGTGTCTAGATCCGATTGTTGGTGTTGTAGTTATCTCCCCTTTGCAGAATCACATATTTTTCTTACACCTTTTATTACTTCCAAAAAATCAGTGATCAATTCGAGCTTACTGTTCCAATCTCCTGTAGGTGACTGAGCTGGCTGTGGTAAGCTCCTATGGCTAATCTGAATCCTAAAACACAAGTCCGCGCTATTAGATACAAGGTATATATATGTGCAAGAGACACAGATCCAAGGTAATATCTCTATGTTTTATAACACAGATACATTGTAATGTATCCAAGCTATAAGGTATCTCTGGTCCAAGCCTCCAAATAGATCTGTCCTAAGCCTTTATTTCACTTGTTCTGAAACTTAATTCACAGGACCTAGCCTTGATATAGACTGAAACATAGCTACTGGTCTAAGGGTATCAATAATTTTTTTTTAAACCCAAACAATAATCCTTCAAACCCTCCTCGGTGTCCTAGTTCATGAGTTGTGAACTTTGGTATATCTCTGCAATTGTCTTCATTCAATTTATTTACAGATCTGTGGAATTCTCCTTGACTTGTCACTGCAATAGTCTTGTTCACGAGATGTGAACTACTGCTCCTTCTCCCTGTATTCTTCACTGCAAAAATGAGTGAGTAAAAGTGACAGACTGCTATTCTATTAATATGAATTCGATTTGAAATGAAGGGACGCATCCTTTTGGAGTGAGGTTGACATGTGTATGAGACTGTAGGTCGGCTAGCAATTAAATATATATTTGTCAACTTAAAAATTAAATTTCTCACAAACCGCTGGGATTTTTGGGGAAAGTAAAGGCTCATTAGAACGGGAAAAATATACTGTATAACATGGTATAGGACCCATGTTGATAGGATGTCTCCAAGGTGATAAAAAAAACAACTTTTCTTTGTGACTGTCTTTAATTTTTGTGTGCAGGAGGTGAATAGGACAGCATGCCTTTTCCACTGCTTGGCTTCTCCTTTGCAGCATTCATGTAGCATCATGTATCAACAATGTCATCATATACTAATGGAGTGATATGTCATAGTGCAGCCTTCATCTTAGTCAAAATCATATTGACATCAATGACAATCTGAATTAACAACAATAACTCTTATAGCCAAAAAAAGTTCATAATAGATTGAACGTTGGTAATTTTTTTGTGAAAGTGCACATTAACAAGTCATTTTTTCTTCAAAATCAAAGCTTTAAGTGAATAGAATAAATCCCCAAGAACAACAAGCCATCTAAGGAAGAACTCGACTGTTATGGTATTTCTACTTGAACACATCCTCTTTGTTTGAAAATGTATGACATTTGAGAATGCTCACCAATTTAAATGAAATCTCTTCCAACAATTGTATTGAAGTTTTCCAAAAATTTTGTTTTACAATATGATTGTGTTCCAAATTTTTATTAAGCTAAATATCAATTTGGCTGAATATCTACCTATTCATTTGTGTTAGATTTATTAAAACTCAACAACTAATCTGTTAACTATGCTAAGTAAAGAGTTGAAAACTGAACTCTAAATTCAATCCAAAAATGTACTAAGTTTTCTAACTAGCATGCAATGTAAAATAAAGAACAAATGAAGACAAAGACATCATAAAACTATACACAACAATTTTTACCCAGAAAACCCCTAATTAGGGAAAACCTGCAAACATGGTGGCTTTTATTAGGTTGCTTCAACAAAAGTATTACAAATAAGGGAAAACTTCCCTTTGGCTCTACAAATTCCTCAACATGTTGAGACACCCTCAGTCAATCTTTGGACCGAGTCAGCCTATGCATAGTACAAATATGTACAACTAAATATCACCTGAGTACGACCGCTTTTGTGCCCTGAGTATGTCTTGGCTAATGTAGAATAGATGGTGGGTAATTTTGGAGGCTTGTATGCCTCTCTTTCTCCCTTAATCTACAATTATTTGAAGCCCTAGTTCGTTGAAACCCCTAAGCATAAAGTTTTCTCTTCTTGCTGCCTTTAGCCACCAAGTGAGCGCCCTTTTTCCCTCTTAGAAATTGAATTGGGCCCACCAATCCGATGATGGGTTGAGATTAAGTCTCCCTAGATGATTGAGATCGTTTCACTTTTTGACTACAAGAGAAAATAAATTTCTCCTAAGTCAAATGATAAGATAAAGGTAGACCTGTGCCTTGGTCCACATGTGGGTTCATGTGCCAAATTCAACGCACCTCTAACCTTGGTTGAACCCTTCCTCTAACTCCATTTAACAATTTGAATCTCTATAAAAAGGCCAAAGCTTTTCTTTTATTGTTTCTCTGGTTGAAGAATGATGAAAATTGTAATTTGTATTTTTTCTTTTGCTTAATTTTCCAATAATATTAATTAATATATGAAATTGTTGAATTATTTTTAAATAAAAACATTCACTATTTATTAATAATAACGAAATTAGTTCTTAACATTGCAAAGCATAATATTAAAACATAAATTAACTATTTTATACTTACACACACACACACAAATACATTAAATAATATTTTAGTTTAAAGTTAAAAAAAAATCATTACATTATCTTGGTATTTTGAGTGCATGTTAAAATGGCCAGTGTCCTCATATTGTGTGAGGCTTTAGCTTTTGGACCTCTTTTGGGTTTATGATCAATGAAAGGATTTGTGACAAATTTGATTTTTTTGTATGCCGATGGGACAAAGTAAATAAAATAAATGAGGAGGATAGGAAATTCTATGCATGTTATAGAACAATCTTGCACCATTGTCTATCATTGTGCTTAGTGATTCCCATTGTAAATAAAAAAATGATTCTTTTAAAGCTATACTGTCCTCCAACTGTGGTAGTACATTCTGGTATGATATTGGCCACTATATTACACTGTAGAACATAAATTGAGGATGCTCTCGTACCACAACCATTAGAAACCTCAAACAATTATTTGATTGATCCAATTGATTCAACATTGTTTTGTGACCAATAATAATGTCTGCATAGGCCAGAGAAGAGAGTAGGGACCTATATATAGTGGAATGGCTATCCATATGTGTGGTAAGGAACTAATGGCTTTGGAAAAAGTCAGAATGTATCGAGGTCTAAATAATTACCTCATAGTATACCTTTCTTAGGTAAGAAAGGGCAGGGTCCCTATTGTTATTATGAAATAAGTGGAAACTCTTAGGAATTAGTATCCAGGACAAGTGGAGAGCTCCTATACCCTGTATATATATATGGGTAAGTCAGCCAAACAAATGGGATGGGCATGTTGGTATTATTCTTAGGTTTCGTTCAAGCAATTTTATGGGGCAACCCAAACAACATAATACATGTAGGGACATACAAATATCGAAACGATAAGCAAAACCAAGTCTGGAAACGTGCCAAGATGCATTTGTGTATTACAAGAAATGTGGTAATGGCTCATTAGTGGTGCCCTTTGATTTGGCCCCATAATGTGATGCCAAATGGTTTCATTATTTAATTCCAAGTGGCACAATATCTCACTTGGAAATGGGTTCAAATTTGAAGCTAAGTGGTTCCACTATTTGATGCCAAGTAGTGTTGTATTCGATGCCAAGTGGTCTTCTGTTTTGGATACTAAGTAAGTGGATCATACTCAAGTGTTAAGGTCATATTCATGCTTCAAACTGAGATCACCTTCAAATATCTAACTAGAGAAAGTGTGGTAAAGATGTTCCCCACTTTTGTAGGGGTGGCTAAGTAGTCAACCTTATTAGGTGCTTCCAACCCCTAAGGGGAGGTGACATTTCCAAGGTTAATCCTTTAATCAATAGGTGTTGGCATAAGTAAGAAACATTGGAAGGGGAAAAATTCATGGCCAAGAGGCATGGTTAAGTGGGACCTACGAGTGGGAATCCACATCCTTAATATATAGATGTAATGGAGGCAACGAGATTGGATTCCTGAGTTACTCTGCTTGGCCCTCTTTTTCCGCCAAAAAGAAGTAAAGGCTCTAGAGGGCCTTTTATTTATTTTTGATAATGCTTTGTATTTTGGTGCATAACTCAAGGATCAAAGCTTACTCTTTATGATATAGCATTTAATTACCCCTTTAAGTTGAAGCAATTTATTGCTCATCAGGGTTGGGACATGAAAGTGATCCTTTTGATGAGATGGAGCATCAAGTGCTTAGGAATTGGGTGATTGCTAATGAAAATAGTAGAACTCATGTTAGGATTTTTCTCACATGCTAACTTATGTCTCAACCATGTTTTGCATTTCAATATTATTTTTCTTTCATTGTGGCCATATTATGCTTTTACATTCATTTAGCTGCATTAACTTCCAGGGAAATGTTTTTTGGCCCTACTCAAGGATGTGGATAAGAGAGTTCCAAATCCCAATGAACCAATGACAATT
Organism: Pinus albicaulis; assembly: GCA_034641835.2. Classification (NCBI taxonomy): domain Eukaryota; kingdom Viridiplantae; phylum Streptophyta; class Pinopsida; order Pinales; family Pinaceae; genus Pinus; species Pinus albicaulis. The sequence continues at coordinate 1,078,763,592 of CM076574.1, forward strand.
TGAATTGAAGAATCGAGATGATATCGTGGGATAATAGTGCCCCTCGTATAACCCTAAGGCCTTAAGGGAGGTCTCACTAGACTGTGGCTAAATATTAACCCCTCTGGTAAGGTGACAAAATAAACTTACAAAAATGATCAATCAATCATTTAGATTACCCTTTTATCCATATTAAATGCACCGAATTGCATAATGATCAAAGTACCTGTTGAGTGGTAGCCTATCTTTAACCCCTTTGGTGAGGTGAGAGAATAAATTTACAGTCAAGATCAATCAATCATTCAAATTATTTTTTTATCCATACTAAATGCTTAAAACTTTAAGTACATATTGAGTGGTAGCTCACCTTCATTCAAGAGAAATGCCAGATAGTGTGAGGTGTAATTATTTGGGTAGATGGTGGAGTTGTCATATCATCATCATCAACCAATGTGTAGAGCTACTCGCTAGATGGTTGTCAAAAATAGGAGAAAAGTTTTCTCATTGTGAAGTGGATTTTGCGCAACCTCAATTTATTGATTTGCTATGGTACACTAACTCTTAAAGCCAAAAAATGTTCTTATAAGATTGAACATTGGTAAAAGTGTTTGTAAAAGTGCACATTAACAAGTCCTTTTTGCTTCAAAATCAAAATTTTAAGTGAATATAATAAACTCCCGTGAACATCAATCCATTTAGAACAAAACTCGACTGTTAGGGTATTGCTACTTGAACACATCATATTTGTTGGAAAGTGCATGAAATTTGAGAATTATCTCCAATTTAAATGAAATATCTTCCAACAATTGTATTGAAGTTTTCCAAAAAATATGTTTTATGCTATGGTTGTGGTGAAAATTTTACTAGGCCAAAAATTGATTTGGTTGAATATCCACCTCTTCATTTGAAATTTCGTACGAAGGTTGGAGCTTTTCTTTTATTGTTTCTTTTATTAAAGGCATTGCTACACATAGGGAATCATTCGTAACTCTTCCCTATCTTCAAATGTAAATTGTATATGCGACATGCAAATTGTAAATTGTGTTTTTTTTGCTTAGTTATCTAATAATATTAATTAATATATGAAATTGTTGAATTATTTGTAAATTAAAACATTCACTTTTCATTAATAATAACTAAATTATTTCTTAACTCTTAAATACATAACCTTATAAATTAACTTATTTTACTCTCTCTCTCTCTCTCTCTCTCTCTCTCTCTCTCTAGAGAAAGAGAGAGAGAGAGAGAGAGGACACAATTTAATGTGTGTGTGTGTGTGTGTATACACAGACACACACACACACATTAAATTGTTTCCTCTCAGGTTGTGTGAGGCTTCATATTTTGGACCTCTTTAGGGTTTATTATCAGTGTGAGGATTTTTGCCATATTTGATTTGTTTGTAAGTAGACGGGTAAGAGTAGATGAAAGGAATGAGGAGGATAGAACTTGTTGTGCATGGTATAAAACAATATTACACCAAGGTCCATCATTGTGCTTAGTGATTCCCATTGTAACTAATGAAACAATTATTTTATTTATTTCTTTAAATTTATTTTTTTCATTTTTCTTTTGGTTAATATTTCGTTGTAGAACACAAATTGTGGATGCTCTTGTACCTCAATCAATAGAGAGGCTCGAGGCATTTATTTGATTGATTCAATTGATTCAACACTTTTTAATGACCAAGAATCATATGTTTTCACATGCCAAAGAAGGTTGAAGCGACTTATATAGAGTGTAGTGGTTATCCATATGTGTGGTAAGGAACTAATGGCTCTCACAGAACATAGAACATATCATAGTCTAAATAAGTGCCTCACAATATTCCTTGCCTAGGTAAGGAATGGTGAGTCCCTATTTTTATTACGAAATAAGTGGAAATTATGAGGAATTGGTATTCGGGACAAGTGGAGAGCTCCCATACCCTTTCTATATGTTTGGGTAAGTCGATTGGAAAAATGGATGTTACTTGCCTAACCTTTTCCTATGCTGATAAATATGGGAAATTTGGTATTATTCTTAGGTTTTGTTCAAGCAATTTTGTGAGGCGACCTAAGCAACATAATACAAGAAAAAAGGTACAAATATTGAAGTGAGAACAAAAACCAAGCCTAAAAATGTGCCGAGTGGACCATTATGTGATGCAAGCATTTGTGGTAATGGCTCATCAATGGTGATGTTTGAACTAGCCCCATAATTTGATGAAAAATGGTTTGATTATCTGATTCCATGTGGCACGATAGATTGCTTGGAAATAGTGTGAGATTTGATGCCAAATGGTGATGTTGTTTGAGGCCAAGTGGTATTGTATTTGATGCTAAGTGGTCCTCTATTTTGGATGCCAAGTGGTGTAGTAGAGCTGGTGCCAAGTGGTGCCACCTAATCCTAAGTGGTGCCAATACCAAATGCCAAGTGGTGTCATTATTGGTGCCAAGTGTTTCCTACTTGCTACCAAGTGGTGCGATTTATTTGCTGCCAAGTGGCATGATATGTGCTAAAAAGTGGTGCAATGATACGTTGCCAAGTGGTGCCTTGATATGCCACTAAGTGGCTCCATGATATGTTGCCAAGTGGCTCCATGATTTGTTGCAAAGTGATGCCATTGGTTCATCTCCAAGTGGCAGCATTGGTCCACTGCCAATAGGTGTAGCTGATCTGGCCGCTCATGGGTGACATTTGGATTTCCCAAGAACCTCGAATCTAGACTGGTCGATCAGCAACAATTGGTAGGCTCAGGACCCTCAAATTTGGGCGTTGGATGGGAAACAAGTGGTAAGCTCATGGTCCTTAAGAAGGGTAGCAAGTGGTGAGCTGAGGGCCCTTGGTTTTGGTCGCAGGATGGGAGACAAGTTGCGAGCTCAGGGCCCTTGTATTTGGTCGTTGGATGGGAGACAAGTGGCAAGAATAAGTCCCTCGGATCTTGACGGTGGATGGGAGACAAGTGGCAGTCCCATGACCCTCCAATTTGGTCACTACATGGGTGACAAGTTGCGAGCCCATGACCCTTTGATCTAGATGCTTGATAGACGAGTAGTGACATGCACATGTCCCTCTGATCTGGGCACTCGATATATGAGAGGTGGTGGGCCCGAGGCTCTTGGATTTGGACTGCTACATGGGTGATAAATGGTGGGGTCATGACTCTCAGATACAAACCACTAGATGTAGACAAGTGCTGGGCTCATGGCCCTCAAATTTGGACCACTAGATGGGTGACAGGTGGTGCGCTCACGACCATCAGAGCTGGATTGCTGGAAGAGCAACATGTGGTGAACTCACGACCATCGGATGTGGATAGTTGGATGGGAGACAAATGTCAGTCTCAGGGCCCTCAGATCTAAACAGTATGGGTGACAAATGGAAAGCTCAGGGGTATCCGATCTAGTTGTTGCATGGGTGAAAAGTGTTGAGCTCAGGGCCCTTGGATCTAGCTGCTACATAGGCGACAAGTGGCATGATCGGGTCCCTTTGATCTAGGTGATAGATGAATGACAAGTGGCATGCTCAAGGCTCTCAAATTTGGGTGTTCGATGGGAAAAAATTCTCCTGGGCAGGTCCTTTCAATCCATGCACTTAAACAATGACAAGTAGCGTAGGTCCTTTCACATTTGCGTGCTAGATCGGTGTCAAGTGGGATTTTCAACGCCTTCATATCTACATGCTAGATGGGTGACAAGTGGCATGTTTAGTGCCCTTGATGGTGGAAAAGTGGCTTTCCCAATACCCTTGAATCTAGGTGCTTGATGAAGTGGCTTGCTTAGGTCCCTTGCATCTGGGTGTTGGATCAGTGACAAGTTGTCTTCCCAAGCCCCTCTGATTTCCCCCCCTCGATCACTTACAAGTGGCAGGCTTAGTGATCCAGGTGGATATTGGTGGCCACCCACCTATTCCACTTGGGCCCCCACCATTGTCTCTTTCAGTTTTTTAGTTTCGACATAACTTACTATTTTTAGCAGTTTTTCGGGTCCTGAACTTCCGGAGCCGTTTTGAGGCCCTAAACGACGTTTTTTGGGCATCGCGCCTCCATTTTAGAACGATATTTATGGAAAAAGTTGTAGTCCTCGGATAGATCTTTCTAATGATGTATCATGAGCGTCAAACGGAGATAGTATGCCAAAGTTACGTCCCTGGGAAGTTGAAACACCAATTTACCCAAACGGGGCCCATAGTTTTGGTGCTTCATCTCCTAGGGTTAGGTTTTTGGATGTTTAGGGTTCTCCATTGTTTCTCAATAAATAGGCCTGAGCCTCATTGTAGCTTCAGTTTGGGGGGCTTCCTTGTTGCCACATCTCTCCTCGAGAGATAGCTACTAGCGCTAGCTAGTTTTATTTCTGGCCACATATAAACAAAATTTGATTCTTTGATATTAATGAAATGAAGTATTATTTCATTGCATCTCTTATTTATGGTTATATGTTTTGTCTGTTTCATTTCTGCATAAATCCGGATCATTGGTATCGAGTGGAGTCTTGCTTTCTCGATCCTTCTTTGCATGTCTGATGAGGTCGGGGTATAAGGCCTAGGGCTTGATGCGGGTGGAACCTTTGCGGGAATCGACCTCGCAAGCCTCGATGGACGCCCATGACCATGGGGGACGAAGAAAGATGAGGGAGTAGGAGATCCTATCAAAATATTGCTCGAGGAGGCCCTCGAAAAACAAAGAAACGGGATGATGGATAACTTTGCTCAGATCCTTCAACGACTGCCCACTGGTGGCGCATCTGCATCCAGTAGCCACTCGGGAGGTGCGAATCCTTTTAAGGTACAAGTAAATTTTGACATTTCCATATTTGAGGGTCAAAGAGACGCAGATGCCATAGATAGATGGCTGAATTTATTAGAAGGATGTTTCTCTGTTCATGACTTTTCAGACCGGGAGAAGATTATTTTTGCACTCCTCAAAGCTAACCCCCCATGTTAAGGACTGGTGGGAAACCTACTGTGAGAACAAGGACCAGACAGAACCCTCTCTGTTCTCGGCCATACCAACTTGGAATTCTTTCCGAGACGCCGTCAAGGAACAGTACTATCTCGTGGGGAGCTATGAGGACAAGAACATACAATGGGCCACGCTGCGACAACAAAGGGATCAAGATGTGCATGAGATGACGAATATGTTCCATACCCTGCGCACAAAGTTGGGTATCAAAGATTCAGAGAAACATTTGGTGCTAAAGTACCATAGCTGCCTGCATAGATACATTCAGGAGGAAATGGAGTTCCTTGACATCTCCTCGCTTGGTACGACATACCGGTATGCTGCCAAGATTGAGTAGAAATTCAAACAGAAGAAGCGAGACTTTGGATCCGCGAATCAAAAGCAAGGGAAAGGTGCTTCCAAACCGCAGAACAAAGGATAGAGCCAAGGCATGGCGGCTAAAGACAACCCGTCAAAGCCGCAAGAAAATAACAGCACCGCAAAACCAAAGAAGGACACGGGAAAGTGGTGTGAGTTCCATAAGAGCTCCACTCACAACACAAGTGAGTGTCAGGCCAAGCAGTCGTTAGTGGCCGAGATGAGGGCTTCTGAGTCAGATGCATGCTTCGACTTCGAATCAAAACCTGAAAAGGGGAATGAAAAAGGGAAACAGATTATTGATGCGGAGCCCAATGCCACTGTTGCCACTACAAAGATCCAGAAGGGAGGGAGGAACGTCTCTTCCTCCTAGATGTGGGTAAGGAGCTCCCCGCCTGATTCATTGTAATGATAGGAGCCAAATAACCTCCCTATTCCGGCCCGAGGCAGCGAAGTGACGGCGGTTAGGCTTACTTAGATCTGACTCACCCACATCCTTTCATCGGGTAGCTTCCACCCGAGGACGGATATTTTCATCGGCCATCGGTGTCGCCTTCCCTATAGCATCAAGCCCTTCACGGATGAGGTACTATGTGACGTTGCTCCTATTGATGTTTCGGATGTATTATTAGGACAACCATACTTGTGGAAGCGTCATGCTGTGTATGAGTCTCGGCCTCGTGCTGTTATTGTTACTTTGGGAAATAAGTTGTACAGGATACCAGAGGTACCACCTCCTGCCGCTATCTCTTTGGTTACTGCAAAACAATGCAGTAAGCTCATTTCCCAAACCGGGAAATTCATTTTCCTGATGATTCGCCCCCAGGGCAAGAAGAAGACTGTGGCCACGACCTCCAGACAGGGCTCCTCTGCACAACAACAACAAATGGATAAGGTTGTGGAGGAGTACGGGGACATATTCACCTCACCCACGGGGGTTCCTCTGCACTGTCAGGTCAAGCACCCGATTGATCTGACCCCCGGTGCGCCGCTACCTAATGGACCGATCTATCGGCGCTCTGTTCTGGAGAATGATGAAATCAAGAGGCAGATTCAGGAGTTGTTGCAGAAAGGTCACATCAAACCAAGTTCATCGCCCTGTGGGAGCCCGATCGTGTTGGTACAGAAGAAGGATGGGACGTGGAGACTCTGTATTGACTATCGGGCGCTGAACAAGATCATTTTCTGGAATAGGTACCCAATCCCACGGATTTATGACCTTCTGGACCAACTCCAAGGTGCAAAATATTTCAGTAAGATCGACCTGAAGTCTGGGTATCACCAGGTACCAATTGAACCCTCTGATGTGTGGAAGACTGCCTTCAAAGCCAAGGAAGGCCTTTTTGAATGGCTGGTCATGCCTTTCGGGTTGACGAATGCTCTCGCAACCTTCATGAGGATGATGGACGACATCTTGCGGCCATTCACCAACTCATTCGTAGTGGTGTACTTGGATGACATTTTGATCTTCAACAAGACTTGGGAAGAGCACCTTCATCACATCCGACAAGTCCTCCAAACACTGCGGCAACACAAGTTGTGTGCCAATTTGGAGAAGTGCACGTTTGGCATGACCCAGGTTCAATATCTGGGATACATTATTGATGAAAAGGGGGTGCATGTGGATCCGGCCAAGATCCAAGTCATTCGGGATTGGCCAGCCCCGACTACTATAACAGAGCTTCGCAGCTTTCTGGGTCTTGCTAATTTCTACCGTAGATTCATGTTGGGATTCTCTCATATCACTTGGCCCTTGAGTCAAGTCACCAAAGGAGGAGCGAGAGCAAAATTCTTTTGGTCGGAACCTCAACATAAGGCGTTCAAAGAATTGAAAAATCGCCTCTGTTCTGCCCCAGTGCTCACCTTACCAGACTTGCAGCAGCCATTTGAGATCGAGACAGATGCCTCTGACTATGCTATTGGGGCAGTTCTTACTCAACGGGGACATCCAGTGGCATATCACAGTGAGACATTGTCTGAGACAGTTCGCAAGTATCCCACCTATGACAAAGAAATGTATTCCATTGTGCAAGCCTATCGACAATGGAAGCATTACATTTTGGGGAAGGAAACAATCATCCACACAGACCACCGGCCCCTGCAATTCATACAGACACAAGGGAAGTTGCAGAATGATCGCCATCAGAAGTGGTCCACATATCTGCAACGGTTTCATTTGAACATCAAGTACAAGAAGGGTAGCACCAATAATGTTGTAGACTGCCTCAGCCGACCACCGATCGTGGCGCTCACCACTGTGCTCAACTCTTGTGGGCACGAGACTTCTGATTGGCCGCTTCTCTATGAGAGTGACCCAGAATTCAGCCACACTTACAAGGCACTCTTGGGAGGTATGCAAGTTCCAAATTTTCACCTCCAAGATGCACTTTTATGTCACATGGGACACCTTTGTGTTCCTTCAAGCGAGCGTGCCAAGATGATATGGGAAGCACACTACAGTCGAGTCGCTGGGCATTTCGGGGTCGAGAAAACAGTAGCAATACTGCAGAAGTATTTCTATTGGTAGAACCTTCGAAAGGATGTCGAGAAGCACATCAGATCCTGCACTGCTTGTGCCATTACCAAACCGACCATCAAGAAGCAAGGCCTATATACTCCACTACCTACCCCTATTCGACCTTGGGAATCCATCTCCATGGATTACATGTCGGGCCTGCCTTCTACTAAGAATAGAAATGACTGTGTTTTCGTGGTCGTTGACAGATTCTCGAAGATGGCCATTATGGCGGCTTGTAAGAAGAATATCACAGCAGAAGCCACTGCTAAACTCTTCTTTGAACGAGTATGGGTGCACTTTGGGATCCCACAGTCTATCATATCAGATCGAGATAGCAGGTTCCTCGGCACATTTTGGTCCAGCCTCTGGTCAATGATGGACACAAAGCTCACCAAGTCCACAGCTTTCCATCCCCAAACAGATGGCCAGACAGAGGTCGTCAACAGAATGATTGTACACATTCTGCGCATGTACAATTCAAAACATCCACGCACATGGGACGAGAGCCTCCCTTATGTACAACATAGTTATAATCGGGCTCTCCACAGTTCAATCGGCCATAGCCCCTTTCAGGTGGGCTTGGGATTCCAGCCACTATGTCCCATTGACGTAGCCATGCCATTTGCAGCTGCTGAGGCCAATTCAACTCATGTCCAGTCTGAAGTTGACAAAGCCAGTAGCTTCATCGAGCGCATTCAACACATCCGCCAGCAGGTTCATGATATATTGGACAGAGCCAATGCCAAGTACAAGCAACGCCATGATCAACACCGGGTGCCACACAACTTCCAGGTGGGCGACAAAGTATGGCTACATTTGCAGAAGGAGCGCCTCACTGGACCCCACCGCAAGCTTCGCCCGCTCCGATATGGGCCGTACACCGTCACCAAGGCTGTAGGGAACAATGCCTTCGAGCTTAGTATTCCTCCATTCCTTGGTCTGCACCCAGTCTTCAATGTGGATCGCCTTCGTCCTTACTTTCCACCTCTACTGGACACCTCAGACATTGCAGAACAACTCACACCAACAGAGTTAAACCCAGACTGCATGGAACAAGCCACCACATATTGTATCATGGACATGCAAATCAAGAACACTCGTCAACAGCAGATCCAACTGTATCGGGTTGTCAAAGCTGGCCAACTCCTGCACCAAGGAAAGTGGTTCACCAGGGACCAAGTTCAGCAGAAATTTACTCATCTCATGGAGGAACTTAACGCAATGGGGACCATTGCTTCCTAAGGGGGGAGGAATGATCCAGGTGGATATTGGTGGCCACCCGCCTATTCCACTTGGGCCCCCACCATTGTCTCTTGCAGTTTTCGGTTCGGCAACACTAGCACTTTGTGCGTTTTTGAGTTCCCGAACTTCCGGAGCCGTTTTGAGGCCCTAAACGACATTTTTTGGGAAAACGCAGAGCAACATGGGTCCATGGATTGATGTTGCTGGTTCCAAATTTGTAGTCCTCGGATAGATCTTTCTAACAAGGTATGGTACGCGTCAAACGGAGATCGTATGCCAAAGTTACGCCCCTGGGAAGTTGAATCACCAATTTACCCAAACGGGGCCCATAGTTTTGGCGCTTCATCTCCTAGGGTTAGGGTTTTGGCTGTTTAGGATTTCCCATTGTTTCTAAATGATAAATAGGCCCTCGAGCCTCATTTTAACTCAGTTCAGAGGCCTGTAGCCGCCACATCTCTCCTCAGAGATAGCTACCAGCGCCCTAGCTAGTTTTATTTCCATTCTGTCTGTAAGCAAATTTCAGTTCTTTGATATTAATGAAATGAAGTGTTATTTCCACTGCATATCTGTATTTATGGTTATATGTTTATTTTGTTGCGTTCCTGCATAAATCCGGATCACTTAGGGCCCTTGGATATGGGCTCTCGATGGGTGACACATGATAGGTTCAGGCCCCTTGGATCTACGCCTCAGATGGCCGAGAAGAGGCATGACTAGATGGGTGAAAAGTGGTGGGGTCACACCCCTCCGTTCAAGCTATTGGATGTAGGACAAGTTGCCTCCCAGGTCCCTTTGATTTGATGCCCAATGGATGACAAGTGGTGCATCAGGGCCCTTGGATTGGGCTCTCTTGGATGACAAGTGGCGGGTTGAGGTCTCTTTAATCTGGGCTCTCAATGGAGGACAATTGGCAGGCTTAGGTCTGTTATATCAGACCACCAAATGTGTGACAATTGGTCTGCCCATGCCCCTTCGATTTGGGAGCTCGATTGATGATATGTGGCCTACCCAAGTCCCTCCAACATGGGTGCTTGATCGATGACAAGTGGCTTGTCCATGGCCCTCTGATTTGTGTGCTTTATGGATGACAAGTGCCCTGTCCATGTCCTCATATATGGGCTCTCATTGGATGACAAGTGGTGGGTTGAGGGCCCTCAATTCTATGTTCTAAATGGACGACAAGTGGCATGATGAGGGTCCTCCAATCTAGGCTCACATGCATGAAAAGTGGCAAGTTTAGGTCTTCAATTAGACCTAGGGTTGCAGGGGAGTAGCTCCCCACCCCTTCAGCTCGCTCCCAGAGCGTGCTACCGAAGGAGTGACTCGGGGAGTGAAATTTTCGCTCCCTAGCCTTTTTTGCAAAATCATTTCAAATGAAATTTGTTTTCAAAGAAACAATAATTTTTGAGCAGGGCAGCCTAATGATCAAGCCTATGGCCCTAGTATTGATATGCGATTCATGGTAATGTTAAATTCTTAAAGTAAAAGTGACATTATCCCCAATCTTCATTTTCATACTTTTATTTAAATTTTTAACGTTACCATGAAATGATCAGGATGTTTGAGAGTGGTTTCGACCTCATTGGATTTCATATGGAGAAAGTAGAATTTTAGATCTCATTCAAAATCCAACAAACTTGTTAGTTTTTTAGGATTTCAGGATTGGGGGGATTGCAATGTTTCCATTGTATTTTGTCATGTATTAGGGTATGGAACTCGTATTTAATGAAGATCACTAATCCCTCTATGTACATTGACGTTAGTGACATTAGTTGTCGAACTCCTTTATCAAGACCCTACTAAAAATATACCCATCACTCAAACAAAATATTGACTTGACATGTTATGTTTTTTCTATCTTATTTTAATGCTTAGAGGGTGATATTAATGACAAAGACCCCTATACATATCCAAAGGTAATGACAAATATACCTCATTATATTAATTCTTAGAGGGTGATATTAATGAAAAATATCTGTATTTTCCAATAAGACTAAAAAATTAGACATTTCTCATGGCGGCGAGAGGAAGCATCAGCAATAGATAATATATTTACTTGTCTTTTCTAGTTTCTAGTAGTTTTTATAATTGTTTACTCTTTCATATTTATTACGATATTTTTTGTAAACAATATATGACAATTTAAGTTTTAAGTTTGAAGTTGGAAATTATAACTCATTGGTAATGAATTATGAATATGATGCTTTGTGAAAGTTGAAAGTTGTTTCATTTCATTTCATTTTATAAAATTTCATTTTGTGTTAGATATTCTTTGTTGTAGTGGTTACACTTAGCTTAAAAGTACAGCTTTGGTGATCAATGATGATAAATGTTACATTTGAAAGCTTGAAACTTTAAGATTGATGAATCATGAGACTCAATATGTTGTTTGTTACTAACTTGTGGATATGGTTGATGAAGATTATAAATTCTAGATGATTGATTTTATATGGTTCAATCTATGTTTTTATTTTTTATTTATATCTACATGATTTTTTTGACATATATGCATCAAAATATAAAAAACATATATTATATAAAAATTATCTCCCTGATTCGCTCCCAAACTGGGAGCTTATGAAAATGTCACTCTCTCTCCTGCTCCTACTCCCAAGTAACCTTGTAGGCCATTGAATGTGTTACAAGTGGCATGCCCATGCTCCTTTGATCGATGAATGACAAGTGGCCTAACCAATTCCCTCCAATTTGGGTGCTCAATGGATGAGAAGTGGCCTGCCCAGGTCTATTGGATCGCTTCATGGGCAACAAGTGGCCCTTGGATCTAGGTGCTTCATGGGCAACAAGTGGCGAGTTAAGGGCCCTCAGATCTAGGTTCTGCATGGGAAACAAGTGATAGGACTAGGGCCCTAGTACCTAGGTGCTGCATGGGAGAGAAGTGGAGGGCTTAGGGCCTTCAGGTATGTCTTCTTGATGTGTGATAAGTAGGGGGATCAGGACCCTTTGATCTAGGCTCTAGTTGGATAACAAGTGGTGACCCGAGGGCCCTTAGATCTGGGCTCTCTGGAGGACGAGTGGCAGGCTCATGTCTTACTGATATGGCCAGTAGATGTTGTGATAAGTCGCCTAACCAGGCCCCTCTGATCTTTGTGCTTGATGTATGACAAGTGGCTAGCCTAGGTCCCTCTAATTTGGTCGCTCGATGAATGACAAGTGGCTTTTCCAAGTCCCTTTGATCTGGTTGCTCGATGATTGACAAGTGGCTTGTTCATGTCCTTTCGATTTGGGCGCTCGATGGATGACAAGTCCCTTGCCTATGTCCCTTCGATCTTGGTGCTTGATGGATGACAAGTGGCCTACCCATGTCTCTGTGATCTAGAAACTTGATGGATGGTAAGTGGCCCTCGAATCTGGGTGTTGCATGGGAAAAACGTGGTGGGTTAAGGGCCTTTGGATCTGCGTTTTTCATGGGAGACAAGTGGTGGTCTCAAGGCCCTCATATCTACTCACTTGATGCATGACAAGTGGCAGGCTCAAGACCCATAGATCTTGGCTCTCTATGGATGACAAGTGGTGGGCTCAGGGCCTTCAAATTTTCCCTCTTTATGAGTGACAAGTGGCAGGCTTAGGCTCCTTGAATTTGTGGTGCTTGATGGGTGACAAGTGGCCAGTGCAGGTTCCTTGGATCATGATGTTGCATGGGTGATAAGAGGTTTTCTCAGATCCGTTTGATGCATTGACAAGTGGTAAGCTTAAGCTAATCAGATTTGTGCGTTGGATGAGTGACAAATGGCTCTTGTTCAAGTCCCTTGGATTTTTTGAGATTTGTAGCTTGGGAGGTACTCCAAACCCTAGGTTAGAGGGTTGTGGAGGAATTGGCTTTAGAAGGTCACTTGTGGGCTAAGTACCCAAGCTCGGGGTTTTGTACCTAAAGGCGTGGGGCCAAAACCATGAGGAGAATTGATGACTTGGAAAATGGAGATGGAAGAGCACCCTTAAAGGAGAAAGGGGAAACTTCAAGCACCATGAGATCCCTTGTCAAAATGTAGAAACTATTTTTTATATGTTATATGTGGGTGAATTTGTCTCAAGATCAAGTCGACCTTAGTATAAGGTGCCCCTCTTGATGGGCTGGACATCACCGTAAGAGAAGGTATAAATAAAAGGTGAATGGAGGATCATTTCACACATCAAAAGAGAATCACATCAAGGATGTATCTATGATCTAGGCGCAGGAGAAAAGGAGCTCAAGAGAAGAGGAGACAAGCCTTGGTTGGTATCTTTCCATGAATGTTTTGGGAGTCGATTATACTAGGCAACAGACTGAGGCTAGGAGAGGCATTTCTGGGTTGATCTTGTGCAACAAAGAGGTGTTTCTTCTTCTATTTTGAGATCACAGAGATTTGTGGTATTGCAGGAGGTGTGTCTCCCTTTTAAGGAGGCCTGAGAGGCCTAAAGAGTGTCCTCACACTAGGCCGCATTCATAGAGGTGGCAACGTAGGTGTTTGAAGGAGAAAACAAGGTTGTTTTCTATGGTAACAGGTATGAACTAACAATTTGTGCTCTAGTTACAGAATCACAGGTTTGTAGGTATCTTTTGGAGGACCCAAGAGGCTGAACATAACTGTTGGAAGTGGTATAAGGTATAATGAGTTAGGAGGACAATTAAGTAAGGAGAACCATTGTTATTTAGAGTATAATTAGGGTTGTTGTTGTGCCAAAACCAGAGCTCAGAAGTTGTACAAGTGCTAAGGTAAGAGGAGCAGAAAAACCAAGTATGATTGTCTCCAGTTGTTGATGTGTTGTTAGTGGATGAGGTGTCCTAATAGAGGAAAAAAATTGAAGGTCATCCTAAGGATATAAGGACGGAAGCAAGTGGATGATCTTAGTAGCCTTAGATTAGTTGACAAGAAGGGCTTTGGTAGTTGTAAGAAGGGTGAAGGATTTGATGTTCAATGACTAATCTTTGAAGGAGGTCAAATGGAGTTGTTTGACTAGCCCAAGTTCATTGTTGGAGAAGGAATTTTGACAGTGATAGGTGGAAAACCTCCATTCCCTAAGTGTGTTTTCATTGGAAAACATAGGAAGGAACTAGTGGGAATAAATTCCCTAAGAGTTTTGTCCTTGAAGAACCGAGCATCAACTAGTGGGCAAGGAGTCCCAAAGGTGTTGACTTCTTGAAGGACAAAGGAGCAACAAATGGGCATAGGTGAAGACCCGAGGTGTCAATTCATTAATGGATGAATGATCAACGAAGGGGTACATTGGAGCCATGTTCAGTGACCTAAAGGAGCTGGTTCATTAATAGAGGCAAATTGGTGTTGCTAGGGAGCGAGAGTCGAAGGACCAAGAAAATGTGTTTAGGGTATAACCAACGCAATTGTGAGGAGCTCTACATCATCTAGACGATCATTGTATCTTGTTCAGGAAGTTTTGTTGTCATAGTCGTTGACACCAAGTCCCAGTTGTAGTCTTGTATCAGTGGATTTATGAGGGCCATTATCCCTGGTACGAGAGCCCTAGGAACTTGTATTACAGTTTGTTAATATAATGAAGTTGGGGAGTTAAAATTGTAAAAATATATCTATATTTGTGCATGTGTTGATTTATTGATGTATTTTGTTCCGATTTTCAAAGAATTTTGTTATGGTATTTGTATTGGTAGTGTCGGTGATTCTAAGATAACCTAGATTCTAGTATTGTGGAAAAATAACATGATTTGGGCACTTGATGGTTGACAAGTGGTCTACCCATTTCCCTCAAATCTGTGCGCTTGATGGTCAACAAGTGGCCCACCCATTTCCCTCAAATTTGGGTGCTTGATGGTTAATAAGTGGCCCACGTATTGATCTCGGATCTGGGTGCTCTATGGTCAACAAGTGTCCTGTCCATTTCCCTTAGATATGGTGCTTGATGGTCCACAAGTGTTCCGCCTATTGTTTTCAGATCTAGGTGCTACATGGTAAATGAGTGGCGGGCTCAAGGCTCTCAAATATGGGTGTTGCAGGGGCGATAAGTGGCGGGCTCAGGGCCCTCAAATTTGGGTGTTGCATGGGTGATAGGTGTTAGGCCGAGGGCCCTAAAATATGGGTGTTGCATGGGTGACAGGTGGCGAGCACATGCCTCATGGTTCTGCCCTCTTGATGGGTGACAATTGGAATGCTCAAGGCCCTCTTATTTGGTTTCTCGATGGATGACAAGTGGCAGGATTGAGGTTGTTGGATCTGGGATTTGGATGGAGGACAAGTGGCGAGCTTAGGTACCTCAGATCTGGGTGCTCGATGGATGATAAGTGTTGGGTGTGGCTCCCTTGGATCAGGCATTGCATGTGTGACAAGTGGTCTGCTCAGTGCCCTTTGATGTGTTAACAAGTGTCTAGTCAATTTAGTGTCCTAAATTGCTAACATAAATTATCAACCAGGGCTAGTAAATTGATGAAGTGTGATGCACTATATGTGCCTAAGTATCCATTTTTCTTACTTCGTTGTTTTTAGTGTTTTCTTGATGTTTTTGAATTTTTATGTTTGATTCTTAGTATGCTACTTTATGCTAAAAGATGAAGTTAGATTTATGTCAACAAGGGAAAAAATGAAATGTTAATGAATAAATGAAAACATAGTTTATTTGCAAATTATGTTCCTAACTAGAAAATGATGAAAAAAGAGTTCTAATCCATGGATATTATAGCTTCTAAATGAACATTCATGAAATGAAAAGTAACTCAAAACACTACAACTTAATCTGATTCATTTAGTTAGAGATTTGTTGGAATAGCTTGTGAAAAAGATTAATTCTAATGCAATGAGGATCTCCTAAAACATAAAAGGAAATGCTGAAACAAAAAGTAACTTAGAACATTACAGTGAAATCTAATTCATTTGATAGAGGTTTATTGGAAGAGCTTGAGAAAAATATTACTATAATGTAGTAAGGATCTCCTATGAAATGCTGAAACAACTTATAACATTACAACTAAATTTCATTCATGAGTTAGAGGTTTATTGGAAGAGCTTTTTGAAAGAGATTAATCATAATGTAATAAGGATCTTCTATGAAGCAAAACAATCAATAACTCATAATATTACAACTTAGTCTCATTCATGAATTAGAGATTTATTGGAAAAGCTTTTCAAAGAGACTAACTGCAGTATAATGAGGATCTTCTTTTTAACTATATAACAGAAAATGAAATGCTAATAACTCAAAATATCACAATTGAATCTCATTCATTTAATAGAGATGTATTGGAAGAGCTTGAGAAAGAGACTAACTGCAATATCATGAGGATCCTTTATCTAAGCAAATGACATGAAACATAATGCTAAAAGATATGATTTCATAAAGCAATCTAAGTAAGGAAATATGACAAAACATAATTGAAAATGACTTATCTAGAAAATATGTAAAACCTCCTTGAATAGCAGGGGTCTTCTGCTATCAATTTGGTGAAATTATTCAGCTCCTTAAAGTTGTAATCAAAACAACATCAAAGAACTTCTTTATTGAAAAACTCACAAATCTACATCCCATTCCATCTTAAGCTTTGTTACAAAACACTCTCTATTCCTTTCTCTCCTTCTCCTATTTTTCACTACCCATGATAGGAGAAAGCTTCTCCTATTTATACAAAATATGAGAAGTTATCTCATTAATGGGAGTCCATGAATCTCTCCCTCTATCTCTAGAGTTACAATCAAAATAGGAAATGATAAGACACATGTCTTTATAGAGTTTCAACAAAAATAAGAAATGAGACACATGTCCTCATGATCCCATGATCTTCTCCCTCCATCTCTAGAGTTACAATCAAAATAGGAAATGATAAGACACATGTCTTTTTAGAGTTTCAACACAAATAAGAAATGAGACACATATATTCTTAGAGTTTCAATACAAAAAGAAAATGAGACACATGTCCTCATGATCCCATGATCTTCTCCACTCAAATTCGAATTTGGTTATGGGAGGCCACATAAACGTCTTTTAGAAGCTTCCTTTTGACCTACACATGTCACAAAACTCATAACACATATATAGATATATGAAAGTATGTTAATTTTCTAGTTTTTAATCATAAATTCACTTTAAATACATAAAATAAATAACTTTGGAAGACAAGGATCCTAACCCATATATTTATGAAAATGGTTACTTGATGTAGGGTTTTAGGTCATATGACTATGAAATAAGAGCTGAATGGTTATGGCATAATGGAAATATGTATGAATATGGAAAAAACTTTTGAGACTCAACATACCCCCCAACTGAAGTTGTTGCATGTCCTCATGCAACTATTGCAATGATTCATTTGTCCATGAGTTGATCTTTTATGAGTTTTGACTCATACAGATTCGTTCCAAACTTTGCTTCTTGATATTTTCTTTTTGGCAAAGTATAATACATTTGATTGTAACATTTTTTAATGGTTGGTTCTTGTGTGACAACCAATTTTTTTGAGCAATGGTTCTTGTGTAACAATGCTTTATTTTCTTTGTTGCATCAAAGTTCATGAAAAAAATTTAGAATCAATTACTTCATCAATGAATTGATCATTTGCAAGGCATATAATCTTTTGGATCATGTTGCAACAATAGTTGGTTGGGAAGTATATGCGGGTGGAAATGAAATAAAAATGTGTGATAGTGTATGACATGTGGATATGAAATGATGTCCCTTCCCCCCCCAACTAAAGATATGACAATGTGAAAAAGGGAGTGAGGAATTTTTCCAAAGTTACAATTTTAGCATTCTAATGAATTACATGACTAAAAATTAGAAAACCACATACCTTCACTTACCTTAAATATGGATGAGTTGTGTATACTAAAGAGTGTGGTTGTTGATGTTGTTGGATCATGAACTATGTAAACAAATGAATTTGATCTGCTTCTTTGTTCTCTTTGTGCTGATGGCAAAATTGGGATCTTTATTGCTGTTGATACAAATTTATTCCTGCTGCAAACTGCTGAAATGATGTAGTCTTCAATCGTTACAAAATCCGATGGTACAATTCTAGTCATGCGAATAATTGTGTTGATGTCGAGCATGAAGAGAAGTCATTAGATTACCGACCATTGATGAATGTCATTAACCAATGCGAGGAAAACTCACCATTAATGTCAATGAGTGCCAAGGTACCTAAGTACATATTGCAAAGTGCGAATAAATGGGCTGATGTCGAGCCACTTGCAAGATATGACGATCAAGGGACATTGACGTATTCCCATGATTGTCAGCGAGAGAACTTGTCATTAATGCATACAAGCCTCAAGGTACTATTAAGGACTCTAGTCTTGGACCTAGATAATGTGCTGATGTCGATAGGCCAAGACTTGTTAGAAGGGAGACCTTAAGGAATCCTCCATCAACTAACGTGAGCATGAAAGAATAATTTTTGAAGGACTATGGATGAAAATTTTTGCAGTGGATCAAGGTTTATTTGATAGAATGAAAATGGAAATGAAATGAATCAGCTTTGTAGAGGAGCTGAATGGTTTTATTGCTAGGTTTGTGAAAGCATGGAAGGAAAATATAACGTCTAGGGAAAATAAAACGAGCAGTGAGGGAAAATGAGATGAGGATTTTATTGAATGACTAAGTAGAAATGCAATGGCGAATGTAAAGGGAAATGAGGTGAATGTTTTATTGACTTAGGAAGCATGGATGCAATGGAGATACTGACATCTGAAAGGCTTTCAAGTGTTGGATCTGATTTGCATTAGCATATGCTCATGCATTGATATTTCTTTTTTTGTTGCTGATCATCTTCTTGTAAAAGAAATGTAGTCTCTGAGAGAGACACTTCGCTTGTAGTCATTTGTCCTTCCTCCAGGAACTTGCAAAATAAAACTAGTACTTCTTCTGCGATGGAATGTAAGATTATAAAAAGAGAAAGGTGATCAATCTCTCTGGTTATGAAATTTACACAAAAAACTGAGAATTGGTACTAATAAAATAAGTTCATGAAGGAAAACCAAAATAATTTATACCTGTTTCGAAATTAGTGCCTCAAGTTACCTGTTGTGTCTTTTCAACAATTTCTTTAGTCTTTACTATTTCAAACATTGATGATAGTTTTATCATTAGGTAGATCTCGTCGAAATCTTTCCAACAACGCTTGAATCGTCAAAATCTGATGTTGGATGAGAAATTTAGGCTAGTTTAAAGTTTGGGTGAAAAAATGAAGTTTTTCAGCTGCATAATTGATGTTTAGCTGCAGAATGTGCACCGTTCCGTAGCTAAAATCCTGAAAATAAAATTAAGTAGCCATGCCTATGCAAATAATCAGTCTTGACATTTATATTAATCAGTACTTCCTCAAAGAAAATGAACAATACACTACTTATTTTATTGATTTTTTTTTTTTTTTTAAATAACAAATTTGAAAAAGAGAAATGCAATTTTTTTTTATTTTTTTTTTAATAACAAAATTGAAAAAGAGAAATCCAATTTTATTTTATTTTTTAATATTATATATGTTACATTTTCAAAAAAATATATACATATATAATTTTATTAAACAAAACAATTTATTAAATAAGAAAATTAAAAATAAAAACTAAAAACATTGAATGTCATTTTTCTGGCTACTTATTTCCACGTTGCTCATCCTCATGTGGCAATCTTTGCGAGCAACTCTCCATTGGAACATAGCAGGCTGTATTTCATACAAAGGAAGCTCATTTTTCCTTCATTGCAATTCAAGAAGAATTAATCACAACAAAATCCAACATTCAGAAAGTGAAAGAAGTCGAATTGGACTCTTCGATTTATCAAAATCATGTGAAATGTGGATTGAATGCCACGATAGACTTTGATTTCGATTAAAATTCTTCTTCTTGAGATCTAGAAAACCGGATCATGGGTGAAATCAACGCAGAGTGCCGTTCTCAAACTTTCCACTGTGCAAAAACCGTTTTTCCTCACACAGACAGTGAAACAGGGCTCTGAAGAACCGGAAAATTCTCTCAATCGGTTAAGAAATTCAGAAAACCATTTCTAGGTTATTTAATTTCCTCTATTCTGAGAAAAACCCACGTCTCAGATTTTTCAGATTTGCTCTAGTTTGCTCAAAAACAGTGTTTCAAAATCATGTGTTTATGCTGCTGCGTTTCTGGAAATCACTTGTGAATTCAATCGCTGTATTTTTTATTGCAGGTTTTAAACGGAAAAAATCTGAGTGATAGCAACAAGATGCCATTGAATTTCTCACCTTCTTCATTTGACCTCGTCTTGTTCGTAAGCTGTGAGGCCATGCTCTGTAGAGGCATGCCAATAATGGTTCCTGAGCTACCAGCACTGGAAGCGTGAGTTGCATGTATGTAGTGATTTTCGTTTGACATGATTTGGATTGAAGTTGGAGTTGACTTCTCCACTTGTCATGATCCAAATTTTGAGTGTGAGTTCATAAATTTTATTGCAGATTGCATGCCAAGTAAGGCCAAAGCCGAACCATGGAAAAAAATACAAAATCAAATTCGGAGGCCAGCTCACTGAATAACACTAGCACGACATAAAACCAGTCGATACCTGTTTTCTTTTGGGTGTAATATGGTTTGTTTATTTGCAATATGAACTGGTAGCCAGATTCTGCATTCTCCGTGATGGAAACACGAATTTCAGGATTTGCGTTTCAATTCGTCAATTCGTTGTGACTAACGTAGAAGGGCAAACAGTTAGCCCAACCCTTGGATCTATGGTACCCATGGGACCATGACCACAATGTTGAGAATGCAGCAAGATGATGGAGCTTAGTGAAATGAAGTCGCCTTCACTAAGTGGGCCCGCAGGCGAATTCTGGCGCAAATTCTATTTTTAAACTATGTCTATTTTTAGACATATGGGGCATGGTTCGGGGATTCTAGTTTGAGATTCTTGGAGAATTGGTAATGTTGGTAAAAATAGATGAGACTCTATTTTTTAGGTCGAAGAGGTCGAAGGCTATTTTTAGATTGCCTCTCCTAAAAATAGGGAAGTCAAATATTATTTACCCTTAATAATATTTAGACTATAAATTTCAGTTTACTCTCTTGGAGCACTTCAGTTCGAGCTACAGAAGTGGCTCATGCATCTGACAGAGGAATTACGCTATTCCCAAGGGTTTGATGGCATCATGCATGGTTGAATTCAGTTGGACTTCAGTGGCAGAAGTTTGGAGGAGTTAATGAGACATATAGTGGAGTTGTGTTCTGTTTATTTTAGTTGAACTAGTTGAGATTAGTTTAACTAGCTAATCAATTAGTTATGAGTGGAGTGAATTAAATATTATTTAATTCATTAATTAGTAACTCATTATTCAACTCAAGAACACATCGGTTCACTACAGTGCATGATCAGTTCAGTGGAGACCAGTGAAAGAGGTAGATGAAAGGGTGGAGTTAGCTATCAGTGGCGACATCAGTTGTGCATGAGTTTTGCACCACACTTGGAGGAATTTCCCATGATGATTGCGCAGTCAAGCCAAGGAGATTCGAACCTTGGATCTCTATATAGACAGGCCTGGATTGCGCAATAGAGGCAAGGCAATTGGCGGTGAGTTTTGAACCAGTAACCTGTTCAAAACTGAGCTAGATTGTGTGTAACTTCATGAGAAAGTACCGAGTACTTGTGAGGAGTATTGTACTGAGTTTGTTACATGATTTCTCCATTATAATATACACAATAGCTGCGGGGTTTTCAGCTATAAGCTTTCCCCATACATACTGTGTTAATATGTATGATGATTTGATGTGTTATCGCTTGATTTTATTTCCGCATGTTTGATGATCTGAGTGGAAGAGATTATGTGTTGCATATAAATTCGAATTGTATGTGATTAGGATAGTCTCGGTGAATAATTGATCATTATTCAGCAAATTTCTACATGGTATCGGAGCTATTGAAGCAGAGATTGATCATCACAGTGATTACAAACTTATTTCGGTAGACAGAGTCTGCATGCGGGCCAGGTAGCCTCCGGATTCATCTTTCTTCGGAAAGTTAAAGGTCTGGTAAATGCCCCTTGCAGTCAATCTCTGTGCTAGAAATAATTTGTTCTCACAGATCTAGAGCGGTTGAGCTTTGAGGTGGAATTCAAATTTTGCAGCAGTTTTGTTTTCTTGGTGCCGGTGTTGAAAATGTCTTTCAACGGTTTGCGACTCGAATATGCTCTTGAAGGCAGTTCGAATTATGTTTCATGGAAGGATCGCATGGAAGCAGTATTAGAAGATAATGGTCTGAAGGAGTTCGTAGATACGGATGTCAAAAAGCCCACTGATCCTGCTGAAGTCGATGCATGGCAAAAGAAGATGGTGAAGTGTCGAAGGATCCTGTTGGAGGGCGTCAAGGATCATATTGTATCCAGCCTGCATGGAAAGGCTACTCCATATTTAATGTGGAAAGCTTTGACGGATCTATTCCAGAGTAAGAGTGACCAAAGGAAGCTGGCGCTCAAAGATAAGCTCGGGAACATCAAGATGGAGAAAGGCGACAGTATCGCCAAATACCTCACGAAGTTCACTCAGTGCAGAGATGAGCTGGGAAGTGTGGGGGTGATTGTCGAAGACGAGGACATGGTCGACCTGGCTCTCCTTGGTCTTTCGAAGGCTTGGCACTCATATCAAGATAGTGTCAATGGTCGGGAGAAGCTGCCGGGATGGGAGCGCCTCTGGGCGGATCTCATGCAGGAGGAGATAAGGAGGACTACTCGAGATGGATCTTCATCAAAGGGAGCTGATGAAGAAAACTGCGCTTTGATGTCCAAAGCTAAGAAAGGGAAGGGTAATAAAACCTCTCATTCTGGAGCTAAGGGCAAGAAGCAGGATATGGCGAAAGTGAAGTGTTTTCACTGCCATGATCACGGACATTATGCTACCAATTGTCCAAAGAAGAAGAAGAACAAGCAAGAGGGAAGATCTGCAGATGGAGAAGCTTTGGCTTCACAGTTCGAGCTTGACTTTTCACTGATCGCATGCTTGGTTTCAAGTGTGATGGGATCGGTATGGTTCTTGGACAGCGGTGCGTCATTTCATATGACGGGAGATCGGGATTTGTTCTCAGATCTGGAGGACAAAGATTTTGGTGTGCACATCGAGATGGGCGATGATGGTAGATACAGTGCGACTGGTATCGGTACCATATCCTTTCAGAGGGAGTCTGGTAAACCCTTTGTACTGAAGGATGTCATGCATGTACCTGGATTGAAGAAGAACTTGATTTCAGTAGCGATGTTGGAGGATAAGGGGTATGATGTGGTCTTCAGCGAAGGAAAAGCCTTCCTGCGCAGTAAGACTACTGGAGAGACCCGGAAGATAGGGGTTCAGACCAAGAACCTTTATCAGTTGTAGGTAGATGGCTGCGCAGCTATGGCATGCAAGGCGGGAGAAGTGGTGAGCCGGGATGATGAGGGCGAACTGTGGCACAGGATATTGGGCCACCTTCACCATGGAGCTTTGAAGATTCTGCAGCAGATTTCTATTGGGCTTCCTAAGGGCACTCTTGCGCAGTCAGATCAGTGCAAGGGGTGTACTTTAGGGAAGTATGTGAAAGCCACCTTTCACGAGAAGGATGAAGTAGCACGGCAGTCATGAGAGAGTTCTGGGACGTGTGTGGTCGCTCTCAGTTGCTTCGACAGCAAAACAGTAACCTGTATGATCTTTGTTGATGATTTCTCTGAAGTATTTGGATCTTTCATTAGAAGAAGACGATACATTCGTAGAAGTTCTATGGTTAAAAACCATGGTGAGAAAGTCGAGGAAGAAATTGATTGCTCTAGGAGTGATAAACGTTGGTGAATTCATCAGCTGGGTCCAAAGGAGTTCTGGCGCGAAGGGATTCAGAGAGAGCTCATCGCTACAAGTCGTAGAGGCCGGGGTGGCGGCGGAAGAACAGACGATGATGGGTGGCGCACGGGCGATGTGCACTGATCGGGGCCTGCCCTTGCTTGTGGGTTGAGGCATGCAATACGGCGGTGTATGTGCGGGAGCAGATTTGTCCTCACAAGGTTCTTGGCATGAGTACACGGAGAGGCTTATTCGGCAGAAGTACAGTCTTCCCATTGTTGATTTTGGTTCTCTGTCTACATGCATGTGTGAAAGGATGAAGAAGCTGGATCCTTCTTCCAAAGGTTAGAATGTTGTCAGGTACAACATTCCCTCACAACTATGGGTACCAATATTTATTGACGATTAGAAAGGCTGTTGCGTGAGATATAAAATTTCGGGAGAAAGCGTGAGTGTTCACTTGGAGGAGCTACCCCACTTGCATGCAGATGGAAATTTGTTCGTTCTAAGGAGACTGGATGTGGATCAGCCACGGGGAGGTTCGAGTGAGGCACGGGCGGGCGCCAACCATGAAAGGAGAGGCGCATCGCACTCCCCGGCCCAGCGGCTGACAATGATAGAGAGAAGGTCATGGGACCCACCTAAGCACGACGACCAGAGGCAGGTCTGGGATGGGTACCACACAGATACATGGCTCTTGTGAGTCAATGTGTTGTGACAGAGCCATCCTCTTTTGAGGAAGCTGTGGAGGAACCCGCATGGGTTGATGCCATGATCGAGGAATATGATTCGATCGTCGGGAACAGTGCATGGGAGATTGTCCCAAGACCGGTTGGGAAATCAGTGGTGGGTTCGCGATGGATCTACAAGGTGAAGCAGGCGGCTGAGGGGAGTGTGGAGAAGTACAAGGCGAGATTTGTCGCCCGTGGCTTTTCACAGATCGAGGGGATTGACTATGAGGAGACTTTTGCACCTGTCGCAAGGTACTCTTCCATACGGACGATCCTTGCTCTCTCGGCGCAGATGGGGTGGCACATTCATCAGATGGATGTGAAGACTGCGTTCCTCAATGGAGTTATTGAGGAAGAGGTGTACATAGAGCAGCCTGAAGGTTTTGAGATCTTCAGCAGTGAGTCGCATGTGTGCCGACTCAAGAGAGCACTGTATGGGCTGAAGCAAGCAGCTCGTGCTTGGTACACTCGGATAGACAGCTACTTCACCGGGCTTGGATTCTCCAAGAGTGAGGTAGATCCAAACCTGTACCAGATTGTGGTGGAGGGGAAGCTGTTGATCATCGTACTGTATGTAGATGATCTGATTTTGACTGGCGATGAGCAGTTGATACTTTCATGCAAGGAGGATCTTGCACGAGAGTTTGAGATGAAGGACTTGGGCATCCTTCATTATTTCCTGGGATTGGAGATTTGGCAGCGCAGCGGAGGACTGTTTGTTTCTTAGGGCAAGTATGCCCGGGAGATTCTGGAGAGGTTCAACATGCAAGGCTGCAAGCCTGTTGATACCCCTCTTCCTGGAGGTTGGAGGAAGGGAGATGCTACTTCGGAGGAGGTAGTGGATGCCATTGTCTATCGACAGTTGGTGGGGTCGTTGATGTATCTGGTCAATACTCGACCCGATATATGCTATGCAGTTAACCAGCTTTCGCAAGCTATGGTTAAGCCTACCAAGCTCTTTTGGAAGGCGGGCAAGCATGTATTGCGCTATATCGGAGGCACATCGGGATATGGTCTATGGTACAGACAGGAGGATGGAGTGAAGCTTTCTGGTTTCACTGATGCAGATTGGGCAGGGAGCCCAACAGACCGGAAGAGCACTTCTGGAGGAGTTTTCAGCATTGGGTCAACAGCAGTTTCCTGGTACAGCAGGAAGCAGAGATCCGTGGCACTCAGTTCAGCAGAGGCCGAGTACATGGCAGCTAGCTTGGCTGCATGCGAGGCTATTTGGATGAGGAAGATCCTCGCAGGATTGTTCAGGTTGCATTTGGAGCCTACGGTGATCTACTGTGATAACCAGAGTTGCATTAAACTCTCGGCTAATCCAGTATTTCATGATAGGTCCAAACACATCGACATCAGGTACCATCATATCAGAGATTGTGTTCAGCGGAGAATCATGATGCTTTCATATGTTCCCACGGAGGATCAAGATGCCGACATCCTGACGAAGGCACTCACCAGGAGCAAGTTCGAATTCCACAGAGGTAGGATAGGGGTTGCGGATAATCCATATCTTGCTGAGAGGGAGTGTTGAAAATGCAGCAAGATGATGGAGCTTAGTGAAATGAAGTCGCCTTCACTAAGTGGGCCCGCAGGCAAATTCTGGCGCAAAATCTATTTTTAGACTATGTCTATTTTTAGACATATGGAGCATGGTTCGGGGATTCAAGTTTGAGATTCTTGAAGTATGTGTCATGTTGGTAAAAATAGATGAGACTCTATTTTTGAGGTCAAAGAGGTCGAAGTCTATTTTTAGACTGCCTCTCCTTAAAACAGGGAAGTCAAATATTATTTACCCTTAATAATATTTAGACTATAAACAGCAGTTTACTCTCTTGGAGCACTTCGGTTCGAGCTACAGAAGTGGCTCATGCATCTGACAGAGGAATCACGTGGTTCCCAAGGGTTTGATGGCATCATGCATGGTTGACTTCAGTTGGACTTCAGTGGCAGAAGTTTGGAGGAGTTAATGAGACGGATAGTGGAGTTGTGTTCTGTTTATTTTAGTTGAACTAGTTGAGATTAGTTTAACTAGCTAATCAATTAGTTATGAGTGGAGTGAATTAAATATTATTTAATTCATTAATTAGTAACTCATTATTCAACTCGAGAACACATCAGTTCACTACAGTGCATGATCAGTTCAGTGGAGACCAGTGAAAGAGGTAGATGAAAGGGTGGAGTTAGCTATCAGTGGCGACATTAGTTGTGCATGAGATTTGCACCACACTTGGAGGATTTGTCCATGACAATTGCGCAGTCAAGCCAAGGAGATTCGAACCTTGGATATCTATATAGACAGGCCTGGATTGAGAAATAGAGGCAAGGCAATTGGCGGTGAGTTTTGAACCAGTAACCTGTTCAAAACTGAGCTAGTTTGTGTGTAACTTCATGAGAAAGTACTGAGTACTTGTGAGGAGTATTGTACTGAGTTTTTACATGATTTCTCCATTATAATATACATAATAGCTACGGGGTTTTCAGCTATAAACTTTCCCCATACATACTGTGTTAATGTGTATGATGATTTGATGTGTTATCGCTTGATTTTATTTCCGCATGTGTGATGATCTAAGTGGAGGAGATTATGTGTTGCATATAAATTCGAATTGTATGTGATCAGGATAGTCTCGGTGGATAATTAATCATTATTCAGCAAATTTCTACACGCAAGGATAAGCCGAAGGTGATAGTTTTTAACAGTCGGCCCTATGTGGCCAATATGCGTTTGCGTTTTTCATTTGAGTTTATTTCAAAAAAAAATTAATTGTTTTTTTTTTTTTTAAATTAATGTTGTGGCACATTTTTTTTGTTTCAACTTTTATGTGTTGATTTATTTTAGATGACTTTTTATTTATTTATTTATTTTTAATTTTTTTTAATTTTTATTTTAATTTTAAATGATTTGTTATTAAAATTATATATATATTTTCAAAAATTTAAATATATATATATATATATTAGTAAACAAAACAATTTAAAATTTTTATATTTTTTTATTTTTTTATAATTGATTTGTATTGAAAATACACATATATATTTCATTAAACAAAACAATGTATTGAAAATTATTTATTTATTTATTTATTTTAAGTTTTTTTTTTTTAAATTAAATGAAATGATGAAAACAAATATTTTTTTTTTTTCAACATAAAATTCTTTTTCTGATCCTCCAGATCACACAAAGTGCAGGAGGAGAGCATACTCAAGAAATTATCAAATTTTTTTTTTTTAACATAAAATTCTTTTTCTGATCCTCCAGATCACACAAAGTGCAGGAGGAGAGCATACTCAAGAAATTATTATTATTATTATTATTAGATGTAAGAAATAAGGCTACCTAGTTACACTTCCCCGGCAATGGCGCCAAAATGTCTAGTCAATTTAGTGTCCTAAATTGCTAACATAAATTATCAACCAGGGCTAGTAAACTGATGAAGTGTGATGCACTATATGTGCCTAAGTATCCATTTTTCTTACTTCGTTGTTTTTAGTGTTTTCTTGATGTTTTTGAATTTTTATGTTTGATTCTTAGTATGCTACTCTATGCTAAAAGATGAAGTTAGATTTATGTCAACAAGGGAGAAAATGAAATGTTCTTGAATAAATGAAAACATAGTTTATTTGCAAATTCTATTCCTAACTAGAAAATGATGAAAACAGAGTTCTAATCCATGGATATTACAGTTTCTAAATGAACATTCATGAAATGAAAAGTAACTCAAAACACTACAACTCAATCTGATTCATTTAGTTAGAGATTTGTTGGAATAGCTTGTGAAAAAGATTAATTCTAATGCAATGAGGATCTCCTAAAACATAAAAGGAAATGCTGAAACAAATAGTAACTTAGAACATTACAGTGAAATCTCACTCATTTGATAGAGGTTTATTGGAAGAGCTTGAGAAAAAGATTACTATAATGTAGTAAGGATCTCCTATGAAATGCTGAAACAACTTATAACATTACAACTAAATCTCATTCATGAGTTAGAGGTTTATTGGAAGATATTTTTGAAAGAGATTAATCATAATGTAATAAGGATCTTCTATGAAACGAAACAATCAATAACTCATAATATTACAACTTAGTCTCATTCGTGAATTAAAGATTTATTGGAAAAGCTTTTCAAAGAGACTAACTGCAGTATAATGAGGATCTTCTTTTTAACTATATAACAGTAAAAGAAATGCTAATAACTCAAAATATCAAAATTGAATCTCATTCATTTTATAGAGATGTATTGGAAGAGCTTGAGAAAGAGACAAACTGCAATATCATGAGGATCCTTTATCTAAGCAAATGACATGAAACATAATGCTAAAAGCTATAATTTCATAAAGCAATCTAAGTAAGGAAATATGACAAAACAGAATTGAAAATGACTTATCTAGAAAACATGTAAAGCCTCCTCAAATAGCAGGGGCCCTTTGCTACCAATTTGGTGTAATCCTTAACTCCTTGAAAATGTGATCAAAACAACATCAAATAACTAAACTTCTTTATTGATAAACTCACAAATCTACATCCCATTCCATCTTAAGCTTTTGTTACAAAATACTCTCTATTCCTCTCTCTCCTTCTCCTATTTTTCACTACTACCCATGATAGGAGAAAGCTTATCCTATTTATACAAAATATGAGAAGTTATCTCATTAATGAGAGTCCATGAATCTCTCCCTCCATCTCTAGAGTTACAATCAAAATAGTTAATGATAAGACACATGTCTTTTTAGAGTTTTAACACAAAAAGGAAATGAGACACATGTCCTCATGATCCCATGATCTTCTCCCTCCATCTCTAGAGTTACAATCAAAATAGGAAATGATAAGACACATGTATTTTTAGAGTTTCAACACAAATAAGAAATGAGACATATATCTTCTTAGAGTTTCAATACAAAAAAGGAAATGAGACACATGTCCTCATGATCCCATGATCTTCTTCACTCAAATTCGAATTTGGTTATGGGAGACCACATAAAGGTCTTTTAGAAGCTTCCTTTTGACCTACACATGTCACAAAACTCATAACACATATATAGATATATGAAACTATGTTAATTTTCTAGTTTTTAATCATAAATTCACTTTAAATACATAAAATAAATAACTTTGGAAGACAAAGATCCTAACCCATATATTTATGAAAATGGTTACTTGATGTAGGGTTTTAGGTCAGATGGCTATGAAATAAGAGCTAAATGGTTATGACATAATGGAAATATGTATGAATATGGAAAACACTTTTGAGACTCAACATACCCCCCAACTGAAGTTGCTGCATGTCCTCATGCAACTATTGCAATGATTCATTTGTCCATGAGTTGATCTTTTATGAGTTTTGACTCATATAGATTCGTTCCAAACTTTGCTTCTTGATATTCTCTTTTTGGCAAAGTATAATACATTTGATTGCAACATTTTTTAATGGTTGGTTCTTGTGTGACAACCAATTTTTTTTTAGCAATGGTTCTTGTGTAACAATGCTTTATTTTCTTTGTTGCATCAAAGTTCATGAAAACATTTTAGAATCAATTACTTCATCAATGAATTGATCATTTGCAAGGCATATAATCTTTTGGATCATGTTGCAACAATAGTTGGTTGGGAAGTATATGTGGGTGGAAATGAAATAAAAATGTGTGATAGTGTATGACATGTGGATATGAAATGATGTCCCTTCCCCCCAACTAAAGATATGACAATGTGAAAAAGGGAGTGAGGAATTTTTCCAAAGTTACAATTTTAGCATTCTAATGAATTACATGACTAAAAATTAAAAAACCACATACCTTCACTTACCTTAAATGTGGATGAGTTGTGTATACTGAAGAGTGTGGCTGTTGTTGTTGGATCATGAACTATGTAAACAAATGAATTTGATCTGCTTCTTTGTTCTCTTTGTGCTGATGGTAAGATTGAGATCTTTATTGCTGCTGATACAAATTGATTCCTGCTGCAAACTGCTGAAATGATGTAGTCTTCAATCGTTACAAAATCCGATGGTACAATTCTAGTCATGGGAATAAATGTGTTGATGTCGAGCATAAAGAGAAGTCATTGGATTATCGACCATTGATGAATGTCGTTAACCAATGCGAGGCAAACTCACCATTAATGTCAATGAGTGCCAAGGTACCTAAGTACATCTTGCAAAGTGCGAATAAATGGGCTGATGTCGAGTCACTTGCAAGATCTGACGATCAAGGGACATTGATGTATTCCCATGATTGTCAGCGAGAGAACTTGTCATTAATGCATACAAGCCTCAAGGTACTATTAAGGACTCTATTCTTGGACCTAGATAATGTGCTGATGTCTATAGACCAAGACTTGTTAGAAGGGAGACCTTAAGGAATCCTCCATCAACTAACGTGAGCATGAAAGAATAATTTTTGAAGGACTTTGGATGAAAATTTTTGCAGTGGATCAAGGTTTATTTGATAGAATGAAAATGGAAATGAAATGAATCAGCTTTGTAGAGGAGCTGAATGGTTTTATTGCTAGGTTTGTGAAAGCATGGAAGGAAAATATAACGACTAGAGAAAATAAAACGAGCAGTGAGAGAAAATGAGATGAGGATTTTATTGAATGACTAAGTAGAAATGAAATGGCGAATGTAAAGGGAAATGAGGGGAATGTTTTATTGACTTAGGAAGCATGGATGCAATGGAGATACTGACATCTGAAAGGCTTTCAAGTGTTGGATCTGATTTTCATTAGCATATGCTCATGCATTGATATTTCTTTCTTTGTTGCTGATCATCTTCTTGTAAAAGAAATGTAGTCTCTGAGAGAGACACTATTCGCTTGTAGTCATTTGTCCTTCCTCCAGGAACCTGCAAAATAAAACTAGTACTTCTTCTGCAATGGAATGTAAGATTATCAAAAGAGAGAGGTGATCAATCTCTCTGGTTATGACATTTACACAAAAAACTGAGAATTAGTACTAATAAAATAAGTTCATGAAGGAAAACCAAAATAATTTATACTTGTTTCGAAATTAGTGCCTCAAGTTACCTGTTGTGTCTTTCCAACAATTTCTTTAGTCTTTACTGTTTCAAACATTGATGATAGTTTTCTCATTAGGTATATCTCGTTGAAATCTTTCCAACGACGCTTGAATCGTCAAAATCTGATGTTGGATGAGAAATTTAGGCTAGTTTAAAGTTTGGGTGAAACAATGAAGTTTTTCAACTGCAGAATTGATGTTTAGCTGCAGAATGTGCACCGTTCCGTAGCTAAAATCTTGAAAATAAAATTAAGTAGCCATGCCTATGCAAATAATTAGTCTTGAAATTTATATTAATCAGTACTTCCTCAAAGAAAATGAACAATACACTACTTATTTTGTTGATTTTTTTTTTTTTTAAATAACAAAATTGAAAAAGAGAAATGCAATTTTTTTTTTTTTTTTTTTTAATAATAACAAAATTGAAAAAGAGAAATGCAATTCTTTTTCTTTTTTTTTAATATTATATATGTTACATTTAAAAAAATATATATACATATATAATTTTATTAAACAAAACAATTTATTAAATAAGGAAATTAAAAATAAAAACTAAAAACATTGAATGCCATTCTTCTGGCCACTTATTTCCACATTGCTCATCCTCATGTGGCAATATTTGCGAGAAACTCTCCATTGGAACATAGCAGGCTGTATTTCATACAAAGGAAGCTCATTTTTCCTTCATTGCAATTTGAGAAGAATTAATCACAACAAAATCCAACATTCAGAAAGTGAAAGAAGTCGAATTGGACTCTTCGATTTATCAAAATCATGTGGAATGTGGATTGAATGCCACGATAGACTTTGATTTCGATTAAAATTCTTCTTCTTGAGATATAGAAAACCGGATCATGGGTGAAATCAACGCAGAGTGCC
Source organism: Pinus albicaulis (assembly GCA_034641835.2). NCBI lineage: Eukaryota > Viridiplantae > Streptophyta > Pinopsida > Pinales > Pinaceae > Pinus > Pinus albicaulis. The sequence continues at coordinate 1,078,795,976 of CM076574.1, forward strand.
GTTCTCAAACTTTCCACTGTGCAAAAACCGTTTTTCCTCACACAGACAGCGAAACAGGGCTCTGAAGAACCGGAAAATTCTCTCAATCGGTTAAGAAATTCAGAAAACCATTTCTAGGTTATTTAATTGCCTCTGTTCTAAGAAAAAACCACATCTCATATTTTTCAGATTTTCTCTAGTTTTCTCAAAAACAGTGTTTCAAAATCATGTGTTTATGCTACTGCGTTTCTGGAAATCACTTGTGAATTCAATTGTTGTATTTTTTATTGCAGGTTTTAAACGGAAAAAATCTAAGTGATAGCAACAAGATGCCATTGAATTTCTCACCTTCTTCATTTGACCACGTCTTGTTCGTAAGCTGTGAGGCCATGCTCTGTAGAGGCATGCCAATAATGGTTCCTGAGCTACTAGCACTGGAAGCCTGAGTTGCATGTATGTAGTGATTTTCGTTTGACATGATTTGGATTGAAGTCGGAGTTGACTTCTCCACTTGTCATGATCCAAATTTTGAGCGTGAGTTCATAAATTTTATTGCAGATTGCATGCCGAGTAAGGCCGAAGCCGAACCATGGAAAAAAATACAAAATCAAATTTGGAGGCCAGCTCACTGAATAACACTAGCACGGCATAAAACGAGTCGATACCTGTTTTCTTTTGGGTGTAATATGGTTTGTTTATTTACAATATGAGTTGGTAGCCAGATTCTGCATTCTCCGTGGTGGAAACACGAATTTCAGGATTTGCGTTTCAATTCGTCAATTCATTGTGACTAACGTGGAAGGGCAAGCAGTTAGCCCAACCCTTGGATCTATGGTACCCATGGGACCATGACCGCAAGGATAAGCCGAAGGTGATAGTTTTTAACAGTTGGCCCTATGTGGCCGATATGCGTTTGCGTTTTTCATTTGAGTTTATTTCAAAAAAAATTAATTTTTTTTTTTTTTTTAATTAATGTTTTGGCACATTTTGTTTGTTTCAACTTTTATGTGTTGATTTATTTTAGATGACTTTTTATTTATTTATTTTAAATTTTTTTTTTTTAAAATTTTAAATGATTTGTTATTAAAATTATATATATATTTTCAAAAATTTAAATATATATTAGTAAACAAAACAATTTAAATTTTTTTTATTTTTTTATTTTTTATAATTGATTTGTTAATAAAATTATGTATGTTATATTTTTCAAAAATTTAAAAATACACATATATATTTCATTAAACAAAACAATGTATTGAAAATTATTTATTTACTTATTTATTTATTTTTTAAGTTTTTTTTTTTAAATAAAATGAAATGATGAAAACAAATTTTTTTTTTTTTCAACATAAAATTCTTTTTCTGATCCTCCAGATCACACAAAGTGCGGGAGGAGAGCGTACTCAAGAAATTATCAAATTTTTTTTTTTAACATAAAATTCTTTTTTTGATCCTCCAGATCACACAAAGTGCAGGAGGAGAGCATACTCAAGAAATTATTATTATTATTATTTTTAGATGTAAGAAATAAGGCTACCTAGCTACACTTCCCCGGCAACGGCGCCAAAATGTCTAGTCAATTTAGTGTCCTAAATTGCTAACATAAATTATCAACCAGGGCTAGTAAACTGATGAAGTGTGATGCACTATATGTGCCTAAGTATCCATTTTTGTTACTTCGTTGTTTTTAGTGTTTTCTTGATGTTTTTGAGTTTTTATGTTTAATTCTTAGTATGCTACTCTATGCTAAAAGATGAAGTTAGATTTATGTCAACAAGGGAGAAAATGAAATGTTAATGAATAAATGAAAACATAGTTTATTTGAAAATTCTGTTCCTAACTAGAAAATGATGAAAACAGAGTTCTAATCCATGGATATTACAGCTTCTAAATGAACATTCATGAAATGAAAAGTAACTCAAAACACTACAACTTAATCTGATTCATTTAGTTAGAGATTTGTTGGAATAGCTTGTGAAAAATATTAATTCTAATGCAATGAGGATTTCTTAAAACATAAAAGGAAATGTTGAAACAAATAGTAACTTAGAACATTACAATGAAATCTCATTCATTTGATAGAGGTTTATTGGAAGAGCTTGAGAAAAATATTACTATAATGTAGTAAGGATCTCCTATGAAATGCTGAAACAATTTATAACATTACAACTAAATCTCATTCATGAGTTAGAGGTTTATTGGAAGAGCTTTTTGAAAGAGATTAATCATAATGTAATAAGGATCTTATATGAAGCAAAACAATCAATAACTCATAATATTACAACTTAGTCTCATTCGTGAATTAGAGATTTATTGGAAAAGCTTTTCAAAGAGACTAACTGCAGTATAATGAGGATCTTCTTTTTAACTATATAACAGAAAATGAAATGCTAATAACTCAAAATATCACAATTGAATCTCATTCATTTAATAGAGATGTATTGGAAGAGCTTGAGAAAGAGACAAACTGCAATATCATGAGGATCCTTTATCTAAGAAAATGACATGAAACATAATGCTAAAAGCTATGATTTCATAAAGCAATCTAAGTAAGGAAATATGACAAAACAGAATTGAAAATGACTTATCTAGAAAACATGTAAAACCTCCTCGAATAGCAGGGGCCCTCTGCTACCAATTTGGTGTAATCCTTAACTCCTTGAAAATGTGATAAAAAAAGCATCAAATAACTAAACTTCTTTATTGATAAACTCACAAATCTACATCCCATTCCATCTTAAGCTTTTGTTACAAAACACTCTCTATTCCTTTCTCTCCTTCTCCTATTTTTCACTACTACCCATGATAGGAGAAAGCTTCTCCTATTTACACAAAATATGAGAAGTTATCTCATTAATGGGAGTCCGTGAATCTCTCCCTCCATCTCTAGAGTTACAATCAAAATATGAAATGATAAGACACATGTCTTTTTAGAGTTTTAACACAAAAAGGAATGAGACACATGTCCTTATGATCCCATGATCTTCTCCCTCCATCTCTAGAGTTACAATCAAAATAGGAAATGATAAGACACATGTCTTTTTAGAGTTTCAACACAAATAAGAAATGAGACACATATCTTCTTAGAGTTTCAATACAAAAATGAAATGAGACACATGTCCTCATGATCCCATGATCTTCTTCACTCAAATTCGAATTTGGTTATGGGAGGCCACATAAAGGTCTTTTAGAAGCTTCCTTTTGACCTACACATGTCACAAAACTCATAACACATATATAGATATATGAAACTATGTTAATTTTCTAGTTTTTAATCATAAATTCACTTTAAATACATAAAATAAATAACTTTGGAAGACAAGGATCCTAACCCATATATTTATGAAAATGGTTACTTGATGTAGGGTTTTAGGTCAGATGGCTATGAAATAAGAGCTTAATGGTTATGGCATAATGAAAATATGTATGAATATGCAAAACATTTTTGAGACTCAACAAAGAGGTAGGCTTAGGGTCATTGGATTTTCATATTGGATGAGTGACAAATTCCTTGCTCAAGGCCCTCAGATGTGGGCCCTCGAATGTGAGCACTCAATGCCCTTGGTTTTGGGTGTTGCATGGGAAACAAGTAGAAGTTTAAGGGCCTGTGAATCTGGGCGAAAAATGGTGGCAAGTGGCAGTCTTAGGGCCCTCATATTTTCCCTTTTGATGGGTGAAAGTGGCAGGTTTAGGACCCTTAGATATGCCATATTGATGGGTGAAAAGTGTCGGGCTCGAGGCCCTTGGATCTTGGCGCTGCATGGGTGGAAAGTGGTGGGCTCTAGGCACTTGGATTTGGGCGCTTGATGGAAGTGGCAGGCTTAAGGCCCTTGGATATGGGCACTTGATGAAAACGGTGAGATCAAGGCCCTTGAATTTGGGCACTTGATGGAAGTGGCTGGCTCAGGGCCCTCAAATTTGGGCTCTGGATGGAGGGCAAGTGGCATTCTTAGGTCCCTCAGATTTGGGTGGTTGATGTATGGCAAGTGGTGGGTGCATGTCTCTCATATTGGGTTGATGCATGTGAGACAAAGGGTCAGCTTAGGATCCTCTGAGGCATTGAAAAGTGGAAGGCTCATGCTCATTGTATTTGTGCATTGGATGAGTGAAAAATGGTCTATTCAAGGTCGTTGAATTTGGGTGCTCAATGGTTGAAAATTGGTCTGCCCAATGCCATTGGATCTAGGTGTTGCATGCACAACAAGTGGCAGGTTAAGAGCTCTTCAATCTGGTAAGTGCATGGCTGATAAATGGCAGGAATAGGCTCCTCGAATCTGCCCTCTTAATGGGTGCTAAGTGGTGAGCTTAGGGCCCTCAGATTTTCTCTCTTGATGGGTGACAAGTGGTGAACTTAGGGCCCTCAAATTTTCTCTCTTGATGGGTGCCAAGTGGTGGGATCAATGCCCTCATATCTGGGTGCTCGATGGATGACAATTGGTGGGCTCAAAGCCCTTGAATGTGCCCTCTGGATGGCCAACAAGTGGTGGGCTCAGGCTTGTCGAATCTTGTGTTGCTCGATGGGCGACAAGTGGTGGGTGAAAGTCTCTCAGATTAGGCCACTGCATGCGTAATAAGTGGTTTTATCAAGGTCAATTATGCTTTGAAATGTTGACAAGTGGTAGGCTTAGACTCATCGGATCAACACACTGGATGGGTCACAAATGGCATGTAGATCTTTGTGTTGCATAGGCGACAAGTGGTGTGTTTAGGGCCCCTCATATATGCTTCTTGATGGGTCAAAAGTGGCGGGCTGAGGGCCCTTGGATATGGGCGATCGAAGGATGACAGGTGGCGGGATCAGGTTCCTATTATTTGGGGCCCTCAATGTTCTTTTCAACATATAAGTTATATGAGGTTTAAGTTATTAGGCAGTTAAGTGATGTTCCCTTTTGACAAATTTTTTTTCTTTTTTCAAAAAGAAGAAATAGTACCATTGTTATTCCATTAAGAAATCAAATGGTACATATAATAAAATAGGACAAGAATTGCCCAAAAAAATTCACACAATAATCTTAATAGAACGCCAATACCTTGTGGAACCAATAGTAGAATTTCCTTATAAAAATTGATTGTCCAAAAAAAAAACTCGATACATGATACAAAATACATACATGATAGTTCCAACGAAATATTGAAAACTAACAGTTTTGAAAAGGAAAAAGTACATGTCTCTGAGAAAGAGAAATAAAAAAAAATCCAAATCTCTTACTCAGATGGCCAAAAATGATAAACTATGTTTTAAAAAGAACTAAGTTAGTTCATGTTAGGTGGTAAATCGAAAGACTGGCTCTTTCAACAATATTTGTAGACTTCCATTTTTCAAAGAATATAATTCCAGAAGCTAAGGTGAGAGCTTTTGGATAAAGAGTCCACCCTTGAATTCCATATCTTGTAAATATGTTGGAAGCAAAGTGAGTGAAACCTTTCCTTTATTTCTAGTTACATGTCCAACCAGTAGCATAAAATGAGAACCTATAAAGAACCCCTACCATCCAACCACTGTATAATACACATAGAGTCCCCATAGACTTGTAGATGGTGTATCTTTTTTTTTAAAGCGAAATAAAGGAGATTCCAACATGTTATAGGCTTAACTTTGGTATTTGTTCCCTGGTCTATATTAACCCATATCTGATAGGATTTACAATCAAGTATTTTGATGAGAGCACCCCCACCACACACACCTTGAGAGGCTCTATAAAAAATACATGCTGGAACATTCATCTCGAGTAAGGGAAATCTATATAGACAGGCAACAAAGGTCACTCTCAGCCTAAAATGCTCTTTGAAGAAACATATAATTCTATTAGTTACTACCTCCAAGGTTGTATAAATGTTTTCAAAAATACATTTGTTCCACATTCTCCACAAATCCCAAGCAATAAACATGGGAAGAGTCTTATGATTGCCCATATTAGAGTCCTAGTATCATAAACGACTTTCAAAGGAATTAAAGTATGTTGATACATGTAGATCAAGAATTTGAAGAGTGTTTTTCCGAACTTCCTTCGAGATAGAGCAATGAACAATGAGATGTTCAATTTTTTTTGCGTCATATTTGCAAAGACAACAAATATTGGGACCCAAGAATCCTCTTTTCAACAAATTTTTCAAGGTGAGGATTCTATTCTCCAACAAGAGCCATCCAAAATATCTCAATTTTTGTGGAAGATTCCAATTCCATAATTTTTTATGCCACTAGATGCTAAACTCCTGGGGAGATAAAATTAATGAGTCATAAGCTTCTCTAGTTGTAACTTTCCCATTAGCAATATTCCAACTCCAAACAAAAGAATTATCTCCTTCCCTACGGAGAATACCATTTAAATAAAGGCAACCGATAAAATTATCCCATTCTAATGCAAGACTTCCAGAGAGTTCAAGGTCACCAACATTCAACCAATACCCAATTGAATGAATATTATGATCAATATTTTTGAAGTGGCCCAACATATAAATGCCTTTAGAATTAAGTATATTAATCAACTCAATAGAAATAATATAATAATCAAAACCTCAAATAAAAAGATCTTGATCAATGTTGAAATTGTAACTAGGTCCAATCTTCATAATTGTCATTGTACTTGTATCGATATATATATATATATATATATATATATATATATATATATATATATATATTGTTATTTTCTACCATGTTCTTTATGCTTTTTTTTTGGTCAAAAGAAAATGAAAAAGGGCATGTTCTTCGCAACCTTTGTAAAAGAAGCAAATTTTGATTTTTGAAATGTGTCATTTGTCCCTCCATTTTTCCAAGTCGTCCCTTCAGAAAGACAAATCGGCTTGCCCAAAGGACTTGTCTCTTCACATGAACTAAAAACTATATATTGACATATATTCTCCATCTTTTGGCATCAATTCAAGTCTCTTCTATGGAAGAAAATTATAGTCTGTGGCATACAAATTCGAGGTACATTATTTTAGTTAACACATGTTGTTTTTCCATGACCTTGGGTCTTGGATAGAGTCTTAAAATCTTTGACGCTACCAAACCAAGAATCACAACGATACTACTTTACACAATGCAATATAAACAAGAGTAAAGCTACCAGTGCACAAAATATAGACAAATTTTTATAGTTTTTAACCCACCTTTGTTATACTAAACAACATATAATACAACAGTCTAGGGCTCCCGTACCAGGGATAATGGTCCTCATACATCCACTAGTACAAGATGCAAAACTGGGGCTTGGTGTTGGTCCATCGACAACCAATCTACCCTCTCAACAAGATACTCTGACCTGTTGGGTATGTGTTATATTCTTTCCACGACTAGCCCCACGTGCTATACGTTGTGCCGGGTGCAGCAGGGGGGTCACAGGGGGGCGGCAGCCCCCCCTGTCAGGGTCTGGGGCAACGGCCCGGTGAAATTTTTTTTGGTGTGCGGACCCACTCATAGGCGGACCCACCCATGTTTTTTGCATGAGTTTGCACATGGTTTTGGGGTACGATGGTTTTCGGCCCTTGGTATTTTGTAGATCCGGAAAAGGGAACTACGGTTATGTTCTAATCCAGGGTTAATGGATTGGGGTTTATGTATGCTTCGGCATGTATATATATGTGTTGTAACACTAAAAGGAATATAATGAAAAATCAAGCTGGTCATCCCGATTTGGGATCTAAGGGAAAATCTCTGTGTTTATCTATTTTATGTTTTATGCTCTCGCTATTGTTTATTTTCTATTATAAGATTCGTGTGTAGATAATTTCTGTTCAAGGTTAAAACCTACATGACCATCTGGCGGATGTAGTCGAATATCTCAGCTCCACTCAGACGTATCCTGTACCTACTCGGTCCTTCGGCTCCCAATTTGCAACTCCTACCTGAATGCTCCAAGTCCATCTGGCCACTGAATCTCAACTGTCAATATTCTCTCTAGTTTATCATTTTTGCACCAATGCATCAACACATTGAGACTCTTTTTGAGTTGTTCAAAACTTCGTTTGTGAAAAACTTACAAATTCCCACTGCTGCTCCTCAGCTACTTAGGGACTTCAGCCCCCTATGGTCTTCCTGCGTTGCAACGATGAATACCAACATAGGGCACAAAGGGTTTCCACCTATCATTGCAATACATCCATCTCCCGCAATGAAAATGGGCTAGGAGGACTACCCATCATCTGCTGTAAAATTATTTCTTCACACACAAGCCTCGGGCTCCACAAACTCCTCCGCTTTATTACACCCTTGAGCTCAATAAACTACCACTTTAGAAATTGCCTTTGTCCATCAAGGTGTTGCACAACAGGCTTCAACCTAGACACTATCACACTGTCCTCCAACATACCATAAGTGCCCAATCCACGTCCACACTTAGTCCACTCTCACACTTCCCTCCAACAATCCACAAGTGACCAAGTCCACACTGTATCATCTACCTTAGTTAGGGCATCCTCACACTTAGGAGACCCTTACACATGACTACCAACAAAATTCTCATCAACCACCCTTTGCTCTACAATAGAGGAGTTATTGCACAAATCCAGGTCTGCAATCATCAACAAGGTGGCATCTACAACTCACTGTTGCTGCCTACTTTGTCCTTGATTTTTTTGCATCTTGAAATATTCGTTAGGGAACACCACCAACCCTAATTCACTGTTCCAAACTAGTGTAAACTTCTCCCTTAGGCTGCTCCTTTTTTTTGTCCAATTATAGGTAGAAAACACTGCTTTAGGGTGAGGCTGCTCCTCAATTTCCCTACAAAAATTTTGCACCAACCAACACTAAGAACGTTGCCCAATCACATGGAAGAATCTGTCCTAACTGCACACAGACTTGGGCATATCCGACCTCAAGGGAGGACTTTCACCAAGCTCTTACGTCCTCCAAAAAACCACCAAACCTACTGTTGTATCAACCTATTCATCTAGTCTTTATGACAGAGATCCACCACACAAATGCACAGAAAAATAGTCCAATCATTAGGCCTTTACATCTCCTACTGAAACATCACAACAAGAATACAAGGCTTATCTTTCAACTGTCATTCTTGTCTTGGAATCATGTGCCTTCTCCTCCAATCTCGACCTTATGGTTAGGGCATCTTGTAACCACTATAACAACCCATTAAATCTCATCCAATCTTTGCTTCTTGGACTGCAGCCTATCTTACACAAATTCTCCTTTCTTGCTATCCAAAACACCACTTACAACCCTCCTGTTCTTGCCTTTCAGTCCTCTAAATGTATCTTACATGTACGCTGCTACAACTAGGGCTTGAACAAAGAATTCAAAATAGATTTCTTGAGGAGAAGGCCCTTCAACAAGGCACAAAACCTTCCTCCTTCACTGGTAGCTCCTACACAAACTCGACCTAAACAATAAATGATAACAGACCCAAACAACCCTTCTATTCCACCTTTGATAGGCCTCCTTTCCCTGTGGCTACCTCAGAGAAGACTTGTGACATTTTTCACCCTTGGATGTGCTTTATAACCTCAATCATGCCCTTAATTTATAAGCTTCTTAAGGACTTCAATGAATATCATGAGGTTGGGTTGCTACTGCCATAAGGTGACCAAAAACACTAGGCTGACCTAAACTAGTAGGCTCCTTTACCCAGACTATACTTTAAAAATTCATAACTCTTCAATGAAAACTCAGAATCAGATGATTCTCACTACGTTAGAATCGTCTCGCCAAGGGCTATCATCGCCATCCATCACATGTCGAAGAATAATCACGGTTTTGGCCCAAACATCGGCGGGTACAAAACCCCCAAGTTTGGGTTTCAAGCCCATAAGCCTACTTCTAGTGTTTTTCCCTCCAATCCCGAACACTGGGCTTGGAGTACCTTCCAAGATACTCAAAAAATAAACACTCTTCCTTAGCGAGGGAGGTACTTCCAAGACTAGGAAGTAACTATCATCATCTCCGGTGACACCAGCCTATCTGGTATCCATCACTGCAGCAAACCTTGTAGAATGAACCTGACAATCTTGGTAGTGTCTTTGCCTCATCACATCCGAACCTGAAGATCCTGATCACCCATAAGGCTGCTCCCTCTGAGGCTAGACTCCTCTTAGCCTACATGATTTCCACTGGCTTAGTCCTCCAAGCACTCATCCTCCTGGATCAAATACCATTCGTGCAAATCCCACCAATCTCGGATATGCAACATCACGATCCGATGAAGATTATAGCCTGCCAATATGCAGTCCATCACATGAAGCCATCTCAATCAACCTGATCTTTTCCACGGCGAAGAAACCCTCGACCTGTCCCAACCATCCACAAAAAATCAACAGGAGTCCATGATCAACGATCTTCCCTACAACAAACTATTGTTCACCAGTCTCACCACTAATCCACCAAAACTCCCAACGAATCTCGCTACCAAGCCAGCCAAGACCACATCTCCATGTCTTTAGTTGAACCCTCTGCTCCATGATATAGACACCCACAACTCGCTCTGAGTTTCTTCGTTGTGCACACTCTAATTTACTATTCCTCAAAGTAGCTCAGATATGCTCTGAAACCATGTTGTTTTTCCACGACCTTGGTTCTAGGATAGAGTTAAAATATTTGATGCTACCAAACCAAGAATCACAATGATACTAATTTGCACAATGAAATATAAAAAACAGTAAATATATGAGTGCACAGAATATAGAAAACTTTTTACAGTTTTTAACCCAACTTCGTTATATTAAACAAAATATAATATAAGAGTCTAGGGCTCTCGTACTAGGGATAATGGCCCTCATACATTTCCTAGTATAAGATACAAAACTAGGGCTTGTTGTTGGTCCATCGACAACCAATCTTCCCTCAACAAGATACTCTAACCATCTGGCTAATGTAGTCGACTATCTCATCTCCACTCGAGCGTATCCTGTACCTTTCTGGTCCTTCGACTCCCAATCTGCAACTCCTGACTCTATCAATGCTCCAAGTCCATATGGCCATTGAATATCAACTATCAATATGCTCTCTAGTTGATCGGGTTTCCACCAATGCATCAACACATTGAGACTCCTGTTGATTTGTTCACAAATTCATTTGTGAACAACTCACAACTGCCCACTGCTACTCCTCATCTACTCAGGGACTTCAGCCCACTATGGTCTTCCTGCACTGCAACGATGAAGACCAACATAAGGCATGGAGGGCTGCCACCTATCACTGCAATATATCCATGCCCCACAATGAACACAAGCTAGGAGGACTACCCATCATCTGTTGTAGAAGTCCTCCACACACAAGTCTCGGGCTCCATAAACTACTCCTGACTGATCAAACCCTTAAGCTCAATGAACTTCCACTCTAGCAGTTACCTTTTTCCATCAAGGTGTTGCACTCCAGGCTACAACTTGGACACTATCACGTTGTCCTCTAGTAGACCATAAGTGCCCAATCCATGTCCACACTTGGTCCACTCTCATGCTTCCCTCCAACAGTGCACGAGTGACCAATTTGATGTTGTATCATATACCCTAGTTATGGCATCCTCACACCTATGAGACCCTTACAAACAACTGCCAACATACTTCTCATCAACTACCCTTTTCTCTGCAATATAGGAGATATTACACAAATGTAGGCCTTCAATCATCAATAATGTGGCATCTACACCTCATTGTTGCTACCTCCTTTTTCCTTGATTTATTTTTCATCCTGGAAGATTGGTTAGGGCATACCAACAACCCTTACTCATTGTTCCAAACTAGTGTGAACTTCTCCCTTAGGCTGCTCCTTTTTCACTGTCCAATTGTAAGTAGCAAGCATTGCTTTAAGGTGAGGCTGCTCCTTAATTTCCCTATATCACTTCTGCACCAACCAACGCTAATAATTCTCCCCAATCACATGGAAGAATCTATGTCCTAATTTCACATATACTTGGGCATATGCGGCCTCAAGAGAGGGCCTTCTCCAAGCCCTTACATCCTCCAAATAATCGCCTAACCTGCTATTATAGCAACCTATTCCTGTGGTCTTTATGACAAAGATCCACCACCCAAATGCACAGAAAAATTGTCCAATCATTGTACCTCTACATCTCCTAGTTAAGCACAACAATAAGAAAACAAGGCTTACTTTTCCACTATCATTATTGTCCTGGAACCCTGTGCCTTCTCCTACAATATTGGCCCTCTGGTTGGGGCATCCTGTAACCACTGTAACAACCCCTAAATATCAACAAATATTTTCTTCTTGGACTGTGACCTATCTTCATACACAAGTCCTCCTTTCTCGCTATCCAAAACACTAATTACAATCCTCCTGTTATTGACTTTCGGTCCTCCAAATTTCCCTTATAGGTTGCCGCTGCAACTAGGGCTTGAATAGAGAATTCATACCAGAGTTCTTGAGTAGACCCTTCAACAAGGCACAAAACCTTCCCCCTTCTTCACTGCTAGCTCTTGCACAAACTTGGCCTAAATAATAAATGAGAACAAACCCAAACAACCCTTCTATTCCACCTTCGCCAGGCCTCCTTTCCCTATGGCTACGTCAAAGAAGACTTGTGATATTTTCCACCCTTGGATGTTCTTTATAACCTCAATCATGCCCTTAATTTATAGCCTTCCTAAGGGCTTCAACGAATCTCATGAAGGTGGGTTTCCAACTATCATAAGGTGACCAAAAACACTAGTCCGACCTAAACTAGTAGGCTCCTTCACCCACACTATACTTCAAAAATTCATAACTCTTCAATGAAAACTTGGAATTAGATGATTCTCGTTGTGTTAGAATCGTCTCACCGAGATCTTTCATCCTGATCCATCACATGTGGAATAATCGTCACGGTTTTGGCCCAAACATCGATGGGTGAAAAACCCCCAAGCTTGGGTTTCAAGCCCACAAGCCTACTTGTGGCACTTTTCCCTCTAATCCCCGAACCCTGGAGCTTGGATTACCTCCCAAGATACTCAAAAAATGAATAGTGCGACTCTTTTATGAAACCTTCTCTCTATGATGATTTGAGCTTCCTATGGTATATATTGAGGCACATAATTGAGCTTCTGTGGCATATCGTGAGGTACATAATCGAGCTTCTGTGGCATATACCGAGGTACATAATTGAGATTTCTATGGAAGATCTCGAGACACATAAATGAGCTTCCCATGGAAGATATTGAGGCACATAACCGAGCTTACTGTGGCAAATCTTGAGGCACATAACATAGCATTGTAAAAACATATTTGTGGAGCAATGTTGTAAACAATATAATGGACGGATGGAGGGATGACTTGGCATTTGGATCACTAGTTAGTTTGAATTGGATTTCTCTTATTGATGAAGAATCTATAAGGAAAGGATTGTTGGGGTTTCCCCTTATGGGTTTTTCCTTAACCTCTGGCCTAATCTCTGGCATCTCTTGTCTCTTGTGCACTTTCTCTATATCTCTGAAATGTATAATTTCTTGATGAAACAAGTAAGTGAAGTAAATTCTAAAGGAAAATCACATATAAACAAGTTACAAATAATTATCATAATTATAAATTCATCTTTCAATCTAATTTCAACATGGTATTAGAGTAGGATTGAATATTTACAAGACCGAATTGAATAAACAAGTTACAAGTAATTATCGTGATTAGAAATTCATCTTTCAATTGAATTTCAACATGGTATTAGAGCTAGGATTGAAGATTTGGAAGACCGAATTGAAGACATCGTCACCAATTTCAATGTGAGTTTCTTTGTGGCACTTATACTCTATTTTCTTTTTGGAACTATGTTGTTTACCTTTTGTGTAAATATTCTGACTTGGAAAGATATGTGAGGTATCTAATTCTCTGCAAAAATTGTACAAATATGAGGCAACTATCTGTGTGCAAAATTTGTGATACGACTCTAAGGGAGATTTGCAAATTTTTAGGCAACTATCTTCTGCGAAGTTTCTGATGTTGACACAAAATTATGCGTGTCCCTCCATTTTTCCAAATCAACCCTCAAGAAAGAAAAGTCTGCTTTCCCAAAGAACCTGTCTCTTCACATGAACAAGCAACTATATGTTGGCATCTATTCTCCATATTTTGGCAATCAATTTGGGTCTAGTTTGTGGCATAAAAATTTGAGGCACATTCTTCTGGTTAATGTGAGTCTTCTATGACACCTTCTCTCTATGATGATCCGAGCTTCCTACGGTAGATCCTTATGCACATAACCAAGCTTCTGTGGCATATCCCAAGGTACATAATCGAGCTTTTATGGCAGATCCTGAGGTACATAATTGAGCTTTCTGTGGTAGATCCTAAGGCACATAACTGAGCTTATGTGGCATATCTTGAGGCACATAACCAAACTTGATGTGGCCAATCCCGAGGCACATAAAAAATCATTCTAAGGACATATTTGTGGAACAATCTTGTGAAAAATATTATGGATAGATGGAGGGTTGACATCACATTTGGATCACTGGTTAGTTTGACTTGGATTTCTCTTGTTCATAAATAATCTATAAGGGTTGTTGGGTTTTTTGCTTATGGGTTTTTCCCTAGCCTCTTGCCTAATATTTGGTGTCTCTTGCCTCTTGTGCAAATTATTTATATATTTGAAAGGAAAAACATATATAAACAAGTCACAATTAATTATCATGATTAGAAATTCATCTTTCAATCAAAATTTCAACATGGTATTAGAGCTAGGATTGAATATCTAGAAGATTGAACTGAAGACATCGTCACCAATATAAGGGAGTTTTGAAAAGTTTGAGGCAACTATCTTATGCGAAGTTTTTGATGCTAACACAAAATTCTATGGTTGGTACAAAGGGCTAAATTCGTGGTAATCCTATCTTTAAGTTTGGGATCTAAGAAATAAGGAATTTGAGCTCCAAATTCTCTAAGGTTTTCTTAATTTCTTAAGATTGAATCTAAGTCTGAATCCATATTACAACCTATACTATTTAAATCAAGTATTATTCAATATGATCTATGAAAATCTGAGCATCATCTTTGTGGTATGGTAGTCTAATGGCATCTGAGTTTGTCACCTTTGTGGAACTATATCTAAATCCGAACTAAGGAAGAAGCGGTTTGAGCACTATGGATGATTCAAGTATTCTCTTTGAGAAAAAAAAAAGATAGAGCCACCTAATTGACTACAATGACCCACAATTATTTGGAACAATGACATGGTTGTATTTCTCCTTGAATCAAAGCCAAGTCTACATGTTTATGATCCCCGTGTAAAGACAAGTCCCTTTGGTAGATCAAAGTTATATAGCTAAAACGACAATGTTGCATCTCGATATTGTACAAGGACAAGTCTCCTTCTTACTATAAAGGTCCAAGCTCTCTCATCCTATAGAATGGTTAAGTTTGAAAACTCTATCCAAATTATAGAATAATGACAAGTCCTATGACATAACATCCATGACATCCGAATTATGACACAAGATATGCTATGTGCAAATAGCCATAAAGACATTTCTTCTCCCACATATATGAAGTCCAAAGTTTGTAGCAAAGAGAAGTATAATTGAGGATCTAATCTATAGAAAATTATATTGTTCTTGTTTCCAAGTGAATACTAGATGTCTATACTGTGACACTTATGAAAATTATTGAAGAGTTGAGCTACCATGATGAGAAGTCCAGGTTTGCTATGTGAGCATATCTCTTTGAAGTAGCCCAAAGAAGTTATATGTACCTGGACTTCTCATCATGGTAGCTCAACTCTTCATTAAGGTTGAAGAGGTACATATAATTTCTTGTTATCTCAAGAACTAGGCATAGAATTAGATTAAGTTCTCTTACATCTAATGACTCCTAAGTCCATCTAAAGAATCATCTCAGAGATCTATGAGACTATCATTTTGCACGGATTTATGCTACAATTCACATGTCTCTTGTCTCAAGGACAAATACAATAAATATGAAAATTGTTCTATTCTCTATTTGCATATGTAGGTCGAAGTTTTGTACTACAAATAGAGTAAGTCAATAAAAAACATCGATGAGCTCCATCTCTTATATAGAAGGCATATAAATGGAATTTCTAGGGATTGTAACTAACACATTAGTACACATGTAGAACTTTAAATTTGAAAGTTGACAGGTCTTGAATACTTTGGATATTAAAGAATCTAGGGTTTGTAAACCCTAGCAGAAGTTTGAAACCTCTAGGATCAAAACCCTAGGAACAATTGTCTCCGCTGAAAGAAGAATCCCTAGTTCTTGAGAATGACAGAAATGACATCTTGAGGATTAGGGGGATTACAAGAAGGGAGTTGATTCACTTATCAAAATATAAGTACTCTATATCACCTTTCTTTAATTTCTACTATTGATATTTTCATTTGCTTAATTGTATTTGTTCTTCCACATAAGGCTTACATTTTAATGATAAGAGCTTCCTAGGCATTGGTAGCAAATGAAAGAGTTGAAGAAAAAAGGACTTTCCAAATGTGGACTAGAAGTGTAGAAATTTGAATAATAGCTAAATTATTCACCGAGATTATCCTGATTATACACTATTTAAGCTTCATGCGTAATACATAACCTCTTCTACAATTGATCATCAATATGCGGAAATAGAAGCAGTCGCATGCGCACATAAACACAATAGTCAAGCACACATAAACACAGTATGTAATGGGGAAAGAATACAGCTGAAAACCCCAACTATTTGTATATTATAATGATAGAGAACATGTAACAATACATAGCACAAAGCTCTCACAGCTCTCAGCACTATCTCACATGCTACACACAAACTAGTATAGAAAGTGAACAAGTCACAGGTTCAAATCTCCTCCACAAGTCTGCCTACCTCTACTACGCAATCCAAGATGAGTAATGATGAGATCCAAGTTCGAATCCCACTAGCTCCAACTGCGCAATCCTCATTGGCAATCTCCATCAATGTGTGTACAAATCTCATGCACAGCTAATAGTCAGAACTGATAGTAGACTCACCCTTTCACCCACCTCTAACACTGGTCTCCACTGAACTGTCCATGCATTGCAGTTAACTGATGTGTTCTTTAGTTGATTTATGAGTTAATAATTAGTGAATTAATTAATAATTAATTCACACCACTCATCACTAGTGTATTTATCGGTTAGACTAAATACAACTAGTTCAACTAAGTTAAACCGAACACAACTCCATCAACTGTCTCATCAACTCCACCAAACTCTGCCACATGAGTTCTAACTGAAGTCAACCATGCAATAGCTCAACTAACCCTTAGGAAAAGCATGTTTCCTTCTGTCAGCTGCATGTGCCACATCCAAGCATCAAACTGAAGTGCTCCAAGAGGATAAGATAATGTTTATAGTCTAAATATTATTAAGGGTTAATAATATTTGGCTGTTCTATTTTTAGCCCGGCAGTCTAAAAATAGAAACCGCCCAATGTCTAAAAATAGAGGTCCATCTATTTTTACCAACTCGACCAATCATCCATAAATAGCATCTTGCAACTCATAGACCATGATCCATATGTCTAAAAATAGACATAGTCTAAAAATAGACTTTGCGCCAAAAATAGCCTGCGGGCCCACTATTCTGTAATGTAGAAATTTGAATAATAGCTGAATTATTCACCGAGATTATCCTGATTACACACTATTTAAGCTTCGTGCATAATACATAACCTCTTCTACAATTGATCATCAATATGCGGAAATAGAAGCAGTCGCATGCGCACATAAAAGCATAATCAAGCACACATATAACACAGTATGTAATGGGGAAAGCATACAGCTGAAAACCCCCAACTATCTATATATTATAATGATAGAGAACATGTAACAATACATAGCACAAAGCTCTCACTTCTCTCAGCACTATCTCACATGCTACACACAAACTAGCATGGAAGATGAACAAGTCACAGGTTCAGATCTCCTCCACAAGTCTACCTGCCTCTACTGCGTAATCCAAGATGAATAATGATGAGATCCAAGTTCGAATCCCACTAGCTTGAACTGTGCAATCCTCATTGGCAATCTCAATCAATGTGTGTGCAAATCTCATGCACAACCATAGTCACAACTAATAGTAGACTCACCCTTTCACCCACCTCTAACACTGGTCTCCACTTAACTGTCCATGCATTGCAGTTAACTGATGTGTTCTTTAGTTGATTTATGAGTTAATAATTAGTGAATTAATTAATAATTAATTCACACCACTCATCACTAGTGTATTTGTCAGTTAGACTAAATACAACTTGTTCAACTAAGTTAAACCGAACACAACTCCACCAACTGTCTCATCAACTCCACCAAACTCTGCCACATGAGTTCTAACTGAAGTCAACCATGCAATAGCTCAACTAACCCTTAGGAAAAGTGTATTTCCTTATGTCAGCTGCATGTGCCACATCCAAGCATCAAACTGAAGTGCTCCAAGAGGAAAAGATAATGTTTATAGTCTAAATATTATTAAGGGTTAATAATATTTGACTGTTCTATTTTTAGCCCGACAGTCTAAAAATAGAAACCGCCCAATGTCTAAAAATAGAGATCCATCTATTTTTACCAACTTGACCAATCATCCACAAATAGCATCCTGCAACTCATAGACCATGATCCATATGTCTAAAAATAGACATAGTCTAAAAATAGACTTTGCGCCAAAAATAGCCTGCGGGCCCACTTAGTGAAGGCGACTTCTTTTCACTAAGCACCATCATCTTGTTGCATTTTCAACACTCCCTCTCAACAAGATATGGATTATCTGCAACCCCTATCCTGCCTCTGTGGTATTCGAATTTGATCCTGGTGAGCGCCTTCGTCAAGATATCAGCATCCTGATCCTCCGTTGGAATGTATGAAAGTAACATGATTCTCCGCTGCACACAATCTCTGATATGATGGTACCTGATGTCGATGTGTTTGGATCTATCATGAAATCTTTGGATTAGCGGAGTTTATTTAGCCTCTGGTTATCACAATAAATCACAGTGGCTCCAAGATTAGGCTGAACAATCAAACCCGGGGATCTTCCTCATCAGGCCAGCCGCATGCGACGGAGCTTGGCTGCCATATACTCGGCCTCTGCTTTGTTGAGTGCCACGGATCTGCAGCTACTGCTTTGTTCCAAGAAGCGCATCGACCCCGTCTGAAGATCCATCCAAATGTGCTCTTTCTGTCCGTTGGGCTCCCTGCCCAATCTGCATCCGTGAAGCCACACAGCTTCACCTCATCCTCCTGTCTGTACCACAAACCATATCCCGATGTGCCTCTAAGATAACGCAATACATGCTTTCCTGCCTTCCAGAAGAGCTTGGTAGGCTTAACCATAGCTTGTGAAAGCTGGTTAACAGCATAGCATATATCGGGTCGTGTATTGACCGGATACATAAGCGACCCCACCAACTGTCGATAAACAGTGGCATCCACTACCTCCGCTGAAGTAGCATCCTCCTTCCTCCAACCTCCAGGAAGAGGAGTATCAACAGGCTTGCAGCCATGCATGTTGAACTTCTCCAGTATCTCCCGGGCATACTTACCCTGAGAAACAAATAGTCCTCCACTGCGCTGCTAGATTTCCAATCCCAAGAAATAATGAAGGAGGCCCAAGTCCTTCATCTCAAACTCTCTAGCAAGATCCTCCTTACATGAAAGTATCAACAGCTCATCACCCGTCAAAATCAGATCATCTACATACAGTACAATGATCAGCAACTTCCCCTCCACCACAATCTGGTACAGGTTAGGATCCGCCTCACTCTTAGAGAATCCAAGTCCGGTGAAATAACTGTCTATCCGTGTGTACCAAGCACGAGGTGCTTGCTTCAACCCGTACAGTGCTCTCTTGAGTCAGCACACATGCGACTCCTTTTCTTTGAAGATCTCGAAACCTTGAGTACAGCACCACATCATACACCTCCTCCTCAATGACTCCATTGAGGAATGCGATCTTCATCCATACGATGGATGTGCCACCCCATCTGCGCTGAGAGAGCTAGGATCATCCGTATGGAAGAATACCTTGCGACAGGTGCAAAGGTCTCCTCATAATCGATCCCCTCTATCTGTGAGAAGCCTCTGGCAACAAATCTTGCCTTTTACTTCTCCACACTCCCGTCAGCCGCCTGCTTCACTTTGTAGATCCATCTCGAACCCACCACTGATTTCCCTTCCGGTCTTGGGAAAATATCCCATGCACTGTTTCTGATAATCGAATCATACTCTTCCACCATGGAATCTACCCATGCAGGGTCCTCCATAGCTTCCTCGAAAGAGGATGGCTCTGTCACGACACATTTTATCACAAGAGCCATGTATCCAGTGTACCGGTCCGGTGACTGTCTCTGTTTGCGCTGTGCTGTAGGTGGTCCTACAACCTTCTCTACATCTTGAGCTAGTCGCTCAGCTTCTATAGTGTGCTTGCGCCCTCTGATGGTTGGCGCTGCATGAGTGGTCTCTTCCACTCCATGAACTTCCTCTTGTGGCTGATCCACATCCTAAAGCTCATCCTTAGGAACTAATAGCTCCTCATCTGCATGCAAGTGTGGCTCCCTCTCAAGCGAACACTTCATGGCTTTCTCCTCCTGAAATTTGATATCCCGTCGCACAACAGTCTTGCGACTGTCTAGAAAATACACACGATAGTTGTGGGGCGTATCAGTGTACCCCACAAATATCCCAACCTCTACGGTCGGCTCCAAATTCTTCCTAGCATCCTTCGTCACATGTATGTAGAAAGGTGAGCCAAAAATCCTCAAATGGGAAATGTCAGGCCTCTTGCCAGAAAACGCCTCCTCCGGTGTACTCATGCCAAGTATCTTGTGAGGACAACGGTTCTGCACATATACTGCAATATTGCATGCCTCCGCCCACAAGTGAATGGGTAGGCCCTGATCATGCAACATCGCCCGTGCAGCACCCATGATTGTTTTGTTCTTCCGCTCAGCAACCCCATTCTGCTGTGGGTTATGGGGGGCTATGAGCTCTCTCCGAATTCCTTCTGCGCTGCAAAAGTCCTTGAATTCAGCAGAGATGAATTCACCACCATTGTCGCTCCTAAGAGCCTTCACATGCTTCCCTGATTCCTTCTCAACCAGCGCCTTAAACTCACAGAACTTTGAGTATGTCTCACTCTTCTTCTGCATGAAGAAGATCCAACACTTCCAAGAGAAATCATCAACAAATATCACATAGTACTTTTGCTTTGCAGTCGAAGCTACTGAGAAAGGTCCACACACGTTCGTGTGAATTCTCTCAAGGATCGTCGTGGCGCGACTATCCTTCTCGTGAAAGGTGGCTTTCACAAATTTTCCCAAGGTACACCCCTTGCACTGATCTGACTGCACAAGAGTGCCCTTAGGAAGCCTAATAGAAATCTGCTGCAGTATCTTCAAAGCTCCATGGTGAAGGTGGCCCAATCTCCAGTGCCACAGCTCGCCATCATCTCGGCTCACCACTCCTTCCACCTTGCATGTCATTGCTGCGCAGCCATCATCTCGGCTCACCACTCCTTCCGCCTTGCATGTCATTGCTGCACAGCCATCTACTTGCAACTGATAAAGGTTCTTGACTCGAACCCCTATCTTCCGGGTTTCTCCAGTTGTCTTACTGCGCAGGAAAGCCTTTCCCTCGCTAAAGACCACATCATCCCCTTGTCTTCCAACATCGCCACAGAGATCAGATTCTTCTTCAATCCTGGAACATGCATCAATTCCTTTAATACGAAGGGTTTACCAGACTCCCTCTCAAAGGAAATAGTACCGATACCGGTCGCACTGTATCTACCATCATCGCCCATCTCAATGTGCACTCCAAGATCTTTCTCATCCAGATCTGAAAACAAATCTCGATCTCCTGTCACGTGAAAAGATGCACCACTGTCCAAGAACCAAACTGAACCCATCACACTTGATACCAAGCATGTGATCAGCGAAAAATCCAGCTCAAACTGTGAGGCTAAGGCCTCTCCCGCTGTAGATCCAGCAGCATGCTTATTTTTCTTCTTCTGCTGACAATTTGTGGCATAATGTCCGTGCTGGTGACAGTGAAAGCACTTGACTTTGGACATGTCTTGCTTCTTGCTTTTCGCACCAGACTGAGAAGCTTTCTTGCTCTTCCCCTTCTTTTCTTTGGCATCCAAAGCGCAATTTTCTTCATCAGATACCTTTGATGAAGATCCGTCCTTGGTAGTCCGCCTTATCTCCTCTTGCATGAGATCCGACAAAAGTTGCTCCCATCCCGGAAATTTCTCCCGACCATTGACAGAGTCCTGATAGGAATGCCAATTCTTCGGAAGACCAAGGAGAGCCAGGTCCACCAAGTCCTCATCATCGACAGTCACCCCCACACTTCCCAGCTCATCCCTGCATTGGGTGAACTTCGTGAGGTACTTGGCGATACTGTCGCCTTTCTCCATCTTAATGTTTCTGAGTTTATCCTTGAGCGCCAACTTCCTCTGGTCGCTCTTGCTTTGGAATAGATTTGTCAATGCTTTCCACATCAAGTATGGAGAAGCTTTTCCATGCAGGCTGGATACAATGTGATCCTTCACGCCCTCCAACAGAATCCTTCGACATTTCGCCATCTTCTTTTGCCAAGCCTCAACTTGAGCAGCATCAGTAGGCTTTGGGATCTCAGTATCTATGAACTCCTTCAGCTCGTTATCATCTAATACTGCCTCCATTATGTCCTTCCATGCAACATAATTCGAACTGCCCTCAAGGGCATATTCCAATCGCAAATCGTTGAAAGACATTTCAACTCTGGCACCATGAAAACAAACTACTTGCAAAATTCGAATTCCAAGCTCAAAACTCAACAGCTTCTAGATCTGTGAGAAAAAATTATTTCTAGCACATAGATCGACTGTAGGGGCATTTAATGGATATATCACCTTTCAGAGAAAGGATGGATCCAGAGGCTACTTGTGGCTATAGACTGCATCTGCCGAAATAAATTGTAATCAACGCTTGTAATAGATCAGATGATCGATTCTCGCTCACGATACCATGTAGAAATTTGAATAATAGGCTGAATTATTCACCGAGATTATCCTGATTACACACTATTTAAGCTTCATGCATAATACATAACCTCTTCTACAAT
Source organism: Pinus albicaulis (assembly GCA_034641835.2). Lineage (NCBI taxonomy): Eukaryota > Viridiplantae > Streptophyta > Pinopsida > Pinales > Pinaceae > Pinus > Pinus albicaulis. The sequence continues at coordinate 1,078,818,962 of CM076574.1, forward strand.
TGATCATCAATTTGTGGAAATAGAAGCAGTCGCATGCGCACATTAAAACACAATCAAGCACACATATAACACGGTATGTAATGGGGAAAGCATACAGCTGAAAACCCCCAACTATCTGTATATTATAATGATAGAGAACATGTAACAATACATAGCACAAAGCTCTCACAGCTCTCAGCACTATCTCACATGCTACACACAAACTAGCACGGAAGATGAACAAATCACAGGTTCAAATCTCCTCCACAAATCTGCCTGCCTCTACTGCACCCAAGATGAATAATGATGAGATCCAAGTTTGAATCCCACTAGATTGAACTGTGCAATCCTCATTGGCAATCTCAATCAATGTGTGTGCAAATCTCATGCACATCCATAGTCACAACTGATAGTAGACTCACCCTTTCACCCACCTCTAACACTGGTCTCCACTGAACTGTCCATGCATTGCAGTTAACTGATGTGTTCTTTAGTTGATTTATGAGTTAATAATTAGTGAATTAATTAATAATTAATTCACACCTCTCATCACTAGTGTATTTGTCAGTTAGACTAAATACAACTAGTTCAACTAAGTTAAACCGAACACAACTCCACCAACTGTCTCATCAACTCCACCAAACTCTGCCACATGAGTTCTAACTGAAGTCAACCATGCAATAGCTCAACTAACCCTTAGGAAAAGCGTATTTTCTTCTGTCAGCTGCATGTGCCACATCCAAGCATCAAACTAAAGTGCTCCAAGAGGATAAGATAATGTTTATAGTCTAAATATTATTAAGGGTTAATAATATTCGACTGTTCTATTTTTAGCTCGGAAGTCTAAAAATAGAGGTCCATCTATTTTTACCAACTCGACCAATCATCCATAAATAGCATCCTGCAACTCATAGACCATGATCCATATGTCTAAAAATAGACTTTGTGCCAAAAATAGCCCGCGGGCCCACTTAGTGAAGGCGACTTCTTTTCACTAAGCACCATCATCTTGTTGCATTTTCAACATGTAAAATAAAAATACTTACTTCTTCCTCACAACTTAGGAGGAGGCACA